>JAJOOS010015108.1:0-33434 GCA_029582725.1 Solanum chiquidenum
AGAGCTTTTAAGCTAAGTTTTGAGTAATTATCTCAAACCAAAGAAAGAAGTTTATTTTTAAAACATATGAGCTAAGTATATTTTGGGAGTAGTATTGATCACCGATATGGGGATGCGAGTTCATATTAACTCAAGTCTCCATAAACAATGTAGCCATCATGGGTAGTAAAGGATCATACTTTTTAGATGACTCCTTAAGATGCTTTTAGCATAGACTAGTGGATCCACTAAGTTAAGCGTTCTATATAAAGGCAAAGTATAGGACAATTCTGGCAGCGTGGGCAAGACGTTGTATCACCACTTAGGTTCATAGTGGTGGTTGTCGGTTAGAGAATCTCCCACAAAAGTTATATTGCTTTTATATTTAAGTAAAGTTGAGTTTGTTATTGCTTTATCTTTAACGAACTAAGTTGTTTACACTATTTTACAAGCTTTATATATATTGCATGTGTCTTATTGCTTTATATTGAGTTCAGTTGTTCACGAGTTAAACAGAGTCAATGTAAGTGTTCTTTTGTACTCCTTTCAAACTTAAGTTGTTGTTTAGCTTTCTAACTCGCATACTCGTACATTCAATGTACTGATGCCAGTTGGCCTGCGTCTTATTATGATGCAGAGGCAGGTAACCAGGATCAGTATCCAGAACGCCGTTGATCCAGTTGAGCACTCCAGAGTTAGTGGTGAGCCTCCTTGCATTCCGGAGGACT
Organism: Solanum chiquidenum; assembly: GCA_029582725.1. Lineage (NCBI taxonomy): Eukaryota > Viridiplantae > Streptophyta > Magnoliopsida > Solanales > Solanaceae > Solanum > Solanum chiquidenum. The sequence continues at coordinate 708 of JAJOOS010015108.1, forward strand.
CTTTTATTTCGCTTTCCTAGTTTTTCTTTATTAGGATGGTGTGGGGTTTGTCCCAACATCCATCTCAGTATTATAGAGGCTTTATAGACAGTCAGATAGTTAGTATTGAGTCTCTCATCTATGTATTTGCAGATACTTTGTTTTGAGACATAAGTTGTCATTTTGGCTAAGATGTTATCATTTAAACTATTACATTGAGTTTATTCTTATGAGTTAAGTCTTCCACTGAGTTAAGTAAGCCAGGTCATGGGTCAGCTTGGGGCCAGCGATGGTCTCTGAGTGCCGGCCACGTTCAGGGTGTAGGCTCGGGGCGTGACATTTTCAATCTCTTTTACAACCTTAATCAAATCAGAGAAGTTATGTACACAGGCTCCCACCTGCTTTTCATAATATAGCCCTTCTTGAACATGGATGAAGGTTGAGATCAATTCCTCTTCGGATAATGAAGGATGTATTTTTTAAGCTTCTAACCTTCATCGTATGGCATATTCTTGAAAAGATTCATGCAACAATTTCTTCAGTTTGAGTAAATTGGCTATGTGCAATTCATCTCCATTATTGAACTCATATTGCTTTACAAAGTCGCAGCTCATATCTTCCCATGTATGCCATTTGCTAAAGTCTTGCTTAGTGTACCAAACGAGTGCCAAACCTGATAAACTTTGAATGAATAATCTCATTTGTATAGCTTCAACATGTCCGATATCAACTAATCTGCTGCAATAGTCCTCTAAGTGAGCGACGGGATTTCCTTCCCCATTGAAAGTATTGAACTTAGGTAGTGTGTACCCTTGGAGAAGTTCAACACTTAGATGCACACATAAATTCGCATACTTTAAACTCTGACAATTCCTTGAGCGCAACTCTTCATCAAAAGCTTCTCTCAGAATGCGGAGCTCTTTTCCCAAATCTTCATGGCGAATTGACTAATATTCTTCTCATGTCTAGAATATAGACGAGGTGCTAATTGGTTATGCTTGTTTTCATTGTAAGGAAATACAATTGTTAGAGGATGGATATTTGGCATCATGGTGACTTGAAAGTTATTAGGATTGATAATGAATATTGATGGCATTTATGGAGAGATTGTATAGGCAGAAGTTGGGTAAGGAGATATGGTTAAACAAATATTTTGAGTTGATAGGAAGAAGGCTAAAGGTAGTTTCCAGATTGACCATATTGTTTCTATGAACCACATTCTACTCAGAATCATCATTTTGTGATTGCACGAGTCGCATGCCACTATTGAATGCTTTCAATTTCTCTACCATTATAATTCCGTCCTTAATGCAGATTTGCCGCCAAAACAGTGTTCAATGCTAGGCAACTCTAAAGAAGAAACAAAACTATAAAAATAAAAATAAATTGTTAGTGCATGAGAATATATGAAATAAATGCAAAAATAATAAATATTAGATAAAATAGACCATGCATGATTTTTTTTAGAATAAAATTTTTAGGCTGGAGGTAATGATTTAAGTCTAAGACGAGTGGACGAGCGTGAGGTATTAGCTAGTAGGCTCTAACGCTGAAAACGGAAGGAAAGAAAAATTGATTTGGAGAAAGGTTGACTCATGTCGAGCATCAAATTCTGACTTCGACTTGATCCCTATCCTTTGCAAATTTTGGCGTGTTTCCAGAAATTATCTCGCTTGCATGCCACAATTATGCCCCAGCTTCATTCTCCCTTTTAGAGGAATACTAAAATTTTATAATAAACCGACCTGGCCTTGTATAGGCTGCCTACATATCCACCAAGAAAATCAGGTCGAACGTAGTTCCAATTACATGCAAAAGATGTATTGAAATTTCTAATTAAATATGGACGAGTCCCCATGTGGGCTGCCTACGTATCCACCAAAGAAATCAGGTCAAGCGTAGTTCAGTTTACATAAAAAGGAATTTAAAACATACAAATAATTGATCACTTAAACTCACAAAAATACATAATGGTTTTCAAAAGATGATACACAAAAACTAGTTGCCCTGCTCTATAACTCTTAAAAGTCATCTTTTGAGAAAATTTCCCGTACACCTAATGGTTGTTTTGAATGAAACCATTATTGGTACTTTGTTCGGTTAGATCATAACAGCTTGCAGAAGATGCATGAAAGGGTAAATTTTATGCAATAATTCTTGACGCAGCAGCTGCTTGACTGTGAGGAGGAGCTGGATTGACACTTTGTGGTGGATAAATTGCTTGATTGTGACTTGACGTCGACATGGCGACTGAAAGTTGATGACAAACAAACTTAGGGTGAGCTATATGTCTTTGCATGATCATGCCATTATCCAATAGCTTTTGGATCTCTTATTTCAAACAATGACACTCACAGGTAGTGTGACCTAACGTGCCTGAATGGAAAGCACATTGTTTGGCTGGGTTAAAAGGATGCAAAGGAATTTCACGAGGCTTTGGTTGCAAAATTCCTAATGATCTCAATTTTTCGAATATGAATGAGATTGGTTCACTCAAAGGGGTGAAAGTTTGAGTTTTTCTCGCTTCAGGCACTAGTGGAGGAACATTTGGTGCTTCAGTGACAATTGTCTTTCCTTTGTCCCTATATGGTGCCTCATTCAAACAATAATTTCCCAAAGTTAATTTTGCAACTTTCTTTTGGGACTCATGCCCTTTAATTCCCTCAGGAGATTGTATAGATTACCTTTTCAACAAACCACAGCCTTTAGAGGCCCTATTAGGAGGCTCATATTGTTTAATAAAATCTTTGGCCATATCGATCCAAGAGAACCATTTCCTTGTGTCTTGGTTTGCATACCACATCAAGGCTGGCCCTGTAAGCGTCCTAACAAAAAGTATCATATTAAACTCATTGCCTTGCCCTATGCTTGCTAACCAATCAAGATATTCCTTCAAGTGGTTTTGGGGAAGACCTGTCTCATCATACATTGGAATATCAACAGGGTAATAAGGTGTCTCGTTCTCATTTTCCATCTCAACTAAATTTGTCCCAAGTTCAGAAGCAAACTCATTTCTTAAGGAAATTTGGTTAGTCTCCGTATTAAAATGTCTTCCACCATTCTCCGAATTATCATATGCCTCATTCTGTGAAAGTGGATGAATGTCTGGAGAGTGTTGAGCATTGCAATCAAAACTGGGATATGCAGTTGCACGAATAGGAGAGTATCCCTCTAGATCTTCATCAGAGGAGTCCCTAAGGTCGTAATCCAATGAATTTTCATAGGAAGAGTTCTTAAGATCGACTATCATTTTCTTGATGCCATCAATTTCATATTCCATTTTTGTCACTTTTCCTTCAAGCTTAGCAATTTTATCCTGGTATGACTCAACTTCTTTACAGTTTAAATCATCTTCAACTAAGTCGATCACGATTCAGACGGCCATGTCGTCCTTGAATTTGTTTGTCCCTTGATGCTCAACTTAAGTCAACCTTTGGAAGGAAAATGAAATATTTGGTAAGCGCGGAGTAAGTATGTGAAAGGTCAACAGTAGAGCATTTAAAAACCAACGGGATCTAGTCCTATAGGGGATACTATTTAAGAAAATAAATTAATAATAAACCAAATTTGATGAAAAAACTCGACAGTAAGGAAATTATGGTTAATCGAGCACACGAGAGTTGAAATTGATAAATTGGAAGGTTGAATGACCTTAAGCTCTATTTTAGTATTGGCGGATTTTTTTAAAAAATGTTGAGGATGGAAGTAGTGTCAAATAATTAGAGACCAACAGGATTTTTTCTCGATTTGCATGCCAAAACTTGGAATTAGTGTGTAAAAAGGATGGTACGACTATCTTGAATTGAAGAAGTATTACACTTGATGGAGAAAAATTGAAGAAATATCGACAAGTGTTATTTGGTAGTTTGCGCGAATCTACCAATTTAAGAAGCAACAAATGGTGTGAAAATTGAAAGAGAATGCAAGCAGAAGTAAAAGCTCCATAACGTAGTACTAAATAGATTCTACAAGATGTGGGACTAGTGAAAAAGAAAGCTTTTGTAGTTATAAAGATAGGATTATACTTGTAAAGGAGGGACTTGAAAAATCTCGAGAATGTAAAGATTTATAAGAGTGAATTTTGGCACGAGTCTATAAAATTTGAGTGTTAACGAGGAAAAAATATCACACCTAGTTGATGACCAATTATGCCAATTTTTAAAAAGTAAAAAGAAAATTCTTAACGCAAGTCGCGGATATGAATATTGAGAAAACCAAAGGAAGAAGTCAAATTTGGTAAATTTTAAAGGAAGAAAGTGAGTTTTGGTAAAATATTACCTAAGAAATTTTTTTAAACAAGGTCATTAAAAATTTGTGCAAACCTAGGATGATTATGAGTTTAATAGATGATCTAAAATTATTAAAATACGCTAAGCGCGAAAAAGTTGTTATAAAAAAAATCATGACATAAGAATTTGTGCCAATGCAATAGGCAATCAAATAGAGAAATAGATAAAGACAAATAATTCTCTTCTGAAAATAAGAAAACACAAAGATGATGTTAGTAATAATCAATAAAAATCATATTGCAAATAAATTCACGTATCAAATAAGCAAGCAAATATTTATAAAGCATGTAACACAAGTATATCAAACAATGCGTCCTAATATATAGGTGACCTCTTTATGCCAGAGGTATGCCTAACGTGTATTTGAAAAATAAATGTGCCAAAATATGTCATTTCATTGCTCTTTAATTAATTAAACGAATCTATTCCCAGAGTTAAATACCAAAATAGTCTTAAGTTTTATTACATGTCAAAAAGAATAAAAATAAAGCTCTCCATCGCATCTACGCATCTTTGTCTCGTGGCATGCTCGTGATTTAATTTCCGTATGCCAAAAGTTGGGATTTTCATAGTCATCTGCATCACAAAAGGGTTAGTAATACCCTCCCTCCTAAAGTTTAATTAATTTAGAATGAACGGTCCGTATTTTGGCACAACTATTTTTCAAATAATGCACACATAAATGATAAGAGTCGCTCAGGGTCGTGAACCCACTTCGACGTTTGGATAAAGTTGACTAATGAACTTAATATACAAAGGATATTAAGTTTCTTAGGTCCATATGATGTATGTACCGTAAAAGGTGTTGGTTTAGCTCTATCTTGGGTTGATTAAGAGTGGGTTTACTAGACACAAGGTTCAAGTGGAAAACTCGAGTGAGAAGGTTACGCAGTCACACGGAAAAAGATCCAGACACCCCGCGCATACGCCAACTCTCCTAAATTTGTGATTTTGAAAGAAAGTTATGGGTGCGCAAAACACACCTCGCGGGTATGTGCGATAGTGTGAGTTTTCCAGAATTTAAGGAATTATGAGGGAAGGACAATTTATATGAAGCAGTAACAAATAAATAATTTATATAAAGCAGTAACAAATAAGCATTTTATGTCACATAAGCATGATAATAAGACATTTAAGAAATTAAAATAAAACAAACAATTAAAAAATACAAGCAAATACTAAAAACCTTAATTATTAACCTAAGTCTGTTATGGTTTAGAACCTAAAGTTTCCAGAAAAGTAATCAAGTTGTTATACCCCATTTTAACTCAAGATCAAAACGTGTACTTGATGATTTCCAAGTTATTAATTAACTTAAGAAGTCGCCACCTAATTAATTACGGTGAATTAGGGCACCTAAAACGATTAAATTATTGTCTAAAGTTAACTTCATTTTAAGGTCTACTAAACATGAGATTCTAGGAGAGGGTTCTAGTTATCCTAAAGGGAAGGGGTAAGGCATCATTTAACATTCGTTAAAAATGATTACCGGCCAAACTTAGGTTAATTAATTTTAAAAGTTAAGTAAAAGTACTAAAAGATAAAATAGTTGGAAAACATTTTTCAACCATGAAATCCATAAGTCATTTTAAACTTGAAAGAACTCTTTTGGATATAAAATAGAACAAAGCTTAAAAATAATCATTTTCTTAAAACAACTAGTCTCCAAAGTGTATGGCTTAATAAAACGAACTACAAAATGTAATTTGCTTATGGAATCTTGCACATTTGAAGATATTTTAAAATCAATTTAAGCTTGAACAAATATTGATTCATTTAGATAGGGAGAATATTGAAAGAGCGCACGGATTACGGGGACTAATTTTCAAACCCTAGGTCGGCAGGCAGCAGTCATGGCTGCTACGGCCACTGGACGGCCTCCTTTCGAGGTTGTCCAGTCCGCACCACCACCCCAAACCACCACATACGCCACCCTTTTCAATTCCACTACTATAAATCCTAGACAATCTGCCTTAATTAACTCAAAAACAATTATAAAATCAATCGAAATAATTCATGGAGAACCTACTAACACGTTTTCAATGGAGGAAAGGCAATACTTTATGATCGAAGAGGGATTACATCAAACAGTGGTGTTTAAATTATCCCATGGTGCGCCAGATTTGAATGTATTAAGGTCAATTTTACCGAAACATCTTGGTACCAAGGGCAATTGTTTAATTGGCTTACTTGCTCCAAGACAAATTATGTTGAGGTTTGATCTATATGAAGATTATGTACTAGCTTATCTCGCTCAATTAATTATCTTCTGTTCAATGGAGAGGAGCACCAATGTAGGGCTTTTCCATGGTCCATTGGATATAACCCTAAGGAGGAAACGACGTTAGCTGTGGTTTGGATTTCTTTTCGAAACTTATCTCCAGATTTGTTTGCAAAGAAGTCTTTGTTGTCTACAGCATCAGCAGTTGGGAAACCAATAGCTATAGATAAAGCTACTCAAATCAAGTCAAGACCTAGCACGGCTCGGGTCAAGGTTATACATGATCTAATGGAAAGCTTCCAAATCGTATAAGGTTGCAATTTGTGGATGGAAAATTTGGTAAGTTGATCAAGGTTTTTCAGGAGATTGTTTATGATAATCTACCTTTGTATTGCAATTATTGTAAGTACCAAGGTCATGATGAATATAGTTGTCGATTGATTTTGAAAAGAAATTAAAATAACAAACAAATTGATGATACCATTGAAGGTGTTTTAAAAGGTACTACCGATAGTGAAAAGTATCAAGGTGATGCGAGAGAGATATTAAATTAAAAAAGAAAGACTGTAGATGTCGTTCAAAGTAAAGCTACTTCTTTAGATCAACAATTGGTTGCTTCCACTTTCGAGCAAAATCGTGTTAACTCAATGGATATTGATACAAGTAATATTGGTGTTCAAACAACTACCGAAAACAAAGGTGATTGCAATAACCAACAGGCTGCTACTAATGAGGTGCATGCAAAAGAAGTTGGGCTGAATTTGATGTCTAATGCAACTAAAAACGTGGAGGGAACACCAAGAGTTGGGGTTGATGCGCCGCGAGTTGATTCAGGGCAAAAACTAATGGATTCAGGACAAAAAGTAATTAATACATCTGATGTTGAAGATGCTGAAAATTCTGGGCAGCATGTTTTGCAAGTTGAAAACAAGAATCCAAGTAAAAATTGGACATTGGTTGTACACAAAAAATCAACTACTAGTCGGAGCATTTCTCCTACTGGTCAAAATAATTCTCCATGTAGTGAAAAGGGTTTGACTGGGAATTTTCATGACAGTGAGAAAAGGCAAGTTACTAGTAATGCCTCAAGAGACCAATTATGTTCAAATAGCTTTGATGCTTTATTGAAGACTACTGGAAAGCAAGTAAGGTTAACAGAGAATGACCACTATTTGATCCAAGAAAAAAAAGTCTCACCACCTGTTTTAAATAGAAAATTAAGTCCAGAAGCTCCTGTATTTGTGCCTAAATGTGTGCTTGCAAGGAAGAATGAGTCAAGTGCCTTAGTGTCAAATACAATTGATTTGGGTGAGGATTCTCTTGATGAAGATGGAGTGGATTTGGGTGAGGATTCTCTTGATGAAGATGAGGAAGACAATATGTTGGACATTTGCATTGATAGAGTGGCTAGGGTAGGGGATATATCACCCAGGCAACAAAGAAGTGGAAGCAACAAAAGCAAAAAGAAGGCATATGGAAGGCAACATAATTGGGACGGTAAAATGACTGAGGAGTTTGTTCTAAGGCACCTACCGATGCTACAGGCAAAGCAAAATCATTTGACAGTATCAATAGGTTCAACTAGATCTAATAAATCCATATAAAAGGTATGAATCATCAAGTGTTGTTGGATAGGTTTGAAGAAGAAGACAAGAGAAAAATACATCAAGTTACTTTTGATGGGCAATCAATCTTTTTTAATTCATGCTTTAGTAATAGAAAGATTGAGGCTGGTAACTCAACTTTCTTCTTGATTGACATATTTTTACATTATTTAAGCATCCTCATTTATAATATCATCATGGAGTGTATTACAAACTCTGTGATGATCAGAAAATACTTAGTTCTCTCTAGCTCTTATTTTCTTCATGATTGTTAGGTAGCAGAAGTTAGGTACTTCATTAGGATTAGTAAGGTAAGGCCTAGCCCCCCTTGCTTGTACTTGTCCCTATTGATATTTTTTATGTTTAATAAAAGACCGCTAGACATTGTCTAGTTGTAAATTTGTTTTAAAACAAATAAAAAATAATGATTCATTTTAAAACCCTCTTAGAAATAAGAGCTACTATTATGTGGATGAGTAACTAATTAATAATAATGGTAAAGCTATTAACTAGTGAAGATAAAATTAAGTCAACCCTCATACTAAAAACTGAATTCAAACCAAATGAGTTAAAATAAAATCAAACACATGCAAAAAAAAAAACGTCGTAAGGAAAAAGAGTTGAAAGTGGACCCCAAGTAAACTACTTGTTTCTCTGGCTGCCCGATATGTACCAAGACTTTGTGATACGATTCTATGCATAGATATGATGATAACCTCGAGTCTCACAAAGCTCTAAAGTTGGAAGAGTCCCGAATTAAGACTCCAATTTTTCTCCCAAGATGTTCATGCAAGTGAAGAGAGAGTAAGAAAATTAGTGAAACGGTCAACTTTAAACGATAAATAAACTACAAACAAATAAAGTGGAAAAACAAATACACCATCCAAATAAATGAAATAACCAAGACTTTGAAATGTTATACCTACTATTATTTAAACTAAGACAAATAAAATTTGTGCACATGATTTGACTAATAAAGAGACCAAGAACCTAAGCTTATATTTGGCAAAGTCTAAATCTTAAAATAAAGCCTATAACAGAAACTCTCTTTACATTTTTTATATTACGAAAGTATAGAATCTGTTCAAAACTTCATACTAAGCAAACAACAATAAATCTAATTTGAACAAGTTTCTATATAAGAAAAACGTGAGCTGCATATTTCTCATTCTACAATGACCATCAAATGCACAATTAATGAGTAAAGACAAACTAATCTCATATGACTATCTAGTCCAGTCATTCTTGAAGTTTATGCCGGTTAAAACAACTAAGTTCTCAAAGAAGACACAATTATTTTTTTAAACATAAGTTTCATTAGCAAAGACGAACAACAACAGAAGAAACACTCATGCCAAAAAAAAAATTTCTCAAATATACATAGTGTTGTAGTGATAAAGAAAAGGAAGAAACGGCGAGTATTACCTGTTGCAGGGCAGTGAATAGGGTTGCCTCGATCAAAGGTCTGTATTCGAACAATGACGAACTCGAGCAAGCTTGAGGCGAGATCAAAAGAGAATATCAAAGGCAATTTTGTTTTGGCAAAACGCAGTGGTTTAAAAGTACTAAAGGGGGGAAAAACTTGGCCCTTTGAGAAATAATACAAAAGTTTATTCATAGGTGAAAACATCATAAGATTTGGGCGGGATTTTTTATTTTCGAATATTTTGTCACCACTTTGAATACGAATGTTGATGAATATTGGACGACTTTCTGATCCTTCACGTGGTTCGAATAAGAGAAGACGTGATTTGCTTCAGACTACACTTCAAATGGAGAAGGTTTGAACATCTTTTTTATATGAATACCCTTAAAGCATGAAACGAGAAAGAAGGAGATGGAGACATTTCTGCAGCTTTCAAAACTTGCAAAAAATGATGTATCAAGCCTCTGAAAAATGACGAAAGTGTCACGCCCCGAGCCTACATCCCGGATGAGGCTGGCACTCGAGAACCATTGTTGGCCCCAAGCGAAACCTTGGTCTGGCTTACTTACTCAGCGGAAGACTTAAACAAAAGAAATACTCTAAAAAGAAACTTGTGGAATAACTTAGAATGTCTTTAAGTAAACATTCAAACTTAGCGAAAAAGGAAACCTCAAGTCTCAAAACATAAGCCAATAATAAAGTTGTGCCAAATGAATTTAACTAACTGACTGTCTATCTATGAGGCCTTTAAACAACTGAGATAGATGTCGGGACAGGCCCACGACATCCTAATGAACTAATAATAAAACTGAAAGAAATAAAAGGGATCCTCTGGAAGCAAGGAGACTCACCAAAAGACTCTGAGTGCTCAAACTAGATCAATGAGGCACTGGATGTTGATCATGGTTACCTGCGTCTTCATCATAATACGATGTAGGCCAACTGGCATCAGTACATTGAATGTACGAGTATGCGAGTTGGAATGCCAAACATAACATAGGCTTAAAAAGATTCTGAAAGAAACACTTACCTTGGCTCTTCTCAACTCATGAATAACTCAACTCATAATAAAGCAATAAGACACATGCAATATAGGAAAATCTTTATAACAGTAAAAGCAACTTAGTTCGTTAAAGAAAATGCAATAACAAACTCAACTTTCCTCATATAACAAAGTAATATAGTTTCTGTGGGAGTTTCTCTAGCCGACAACCACCACTATGAGCCTAAGTGGTGATACAGCATCTTGCCCAGGATGCCAGAACTGTACTATACTTTGCCATCATATAGAACGCTTAACTTAGTGGATCCACTAGTCTATGCTAAAAGCATCATAAGGAGTCATATAAAAAGTATGATTTTTTACTACCCATGATGGCTACATGGTTTATGGAGACTTGAATTAAAATGAACTCACGTCCCCATATTGGTGCTCAATACTACTCCCAAAATATACTTAGCTCATATGCCTTTAAAACAAACTTCTTTCTTTGGTTTGAGATAATTACTCAAAACTTAGCTTAAAAGCTCTCTTGGAATCGATGTTCCCTTTCTTGCTCAAATGTGAAAACATTTTAAACTCTTGGGAATACTTAGTTCCCTTATAGCTTTTTGAGAAATGAACTCAACTATTTGATCTTTGCTTAACTCGAAACTTAAGTCTTAAAACAAAGTTAAAATGTTTGTGAAAGACTTATGAAAACTTTATAAACTTTTTATTATCTTGACTCTTAACTTCACTTGACTTGACTCTTAACTTTGCTTGTCTTGACTCTTAACTTTCCTTGAATTGAAGTATGGATTCAAGGATTGTGATTTGTGATAGGAAAGATCCCATGATGTTTAGGAATGAGTTTAGATAGCTAAACATGAGAAACGATCAAGAAATCACCGTCTTGAAACAAGTCCGCGACGCAAAATTAATTTTTGAGACAGAGGAGTACGCATCCTAACTGCGATGCGGAGATATTTTTTGTTCACTGGGGGAGCAAGTCCGCGACGTGGACTTGCGTGCCAAATCCCACTCAACTTTTCCCCTTTTTGTTTTCCAACCCCAATTTGCCTAATCTCGATTATTGTTCTCAAATTCATTTTAGATTCCGGAAACCAGCATATGTACTCAAGAACCTAACTCAAAACAACTCTAAAACTCAACGTAAAGATCTCAGAAACTACTAAATTCAGCCCAATTCAAGAACGACATTCAAATTAGAGAATACATGTCAAGAACATCAACTTTCAAACTCTTTTAGGACGAATTTCGCTGAACTAAACATGTTTGCCTCGTGGGTGAATGAACCCATTGCTATGGAAGACTCACATACCTTGTAGGATCAATTCCTTGGCGGAATCCACAACCAAAATCGATCGTTCTTGGCGAATCTTGTTTTTCCTCTTCTCCTTTCTCTTGCGTTCTTTCTCCAAAAACGTGAACTATATTTTTCAAAAGAGTAAACTGACTAAGTTCAGTTTAAACCTCTAAGTGATTACCAAAAATGAATTAAAATAAAAGGGTAAGGAAAAGACCAATCTACCCTTCTAAAATCCAGTTTTTAGACTTTCCTTATTCCAACAACCCAACTTCCAAAGAGCATAACATACTCATACGAACTCAGAATCGCGCAAACTCGGCGACGTTGGAAAGGTTATTCCAAGAGTTTTCCAACCATATCTGGAAATACACCTAATTCATAATGACCTAGGAGTTATGGCCCCTTGATGTTGACCAAATCTCAACTTATTCTAACTTAACAATATTTCCAGATTTTCATTCTTTCCAAAAATGACTATTTTCAATTATTTGCTTCTTCCTAATTATTTCAAATTGCGAGATGTTACAATATCTCCCTCTTGGGAACATTCGTCCTTGAATGAGATTACTCTTACTAGGTTAAGGGTGGTAACATCGAGTTCAAACACCCAACAAGTAAATGCAAACAAACAACATGCTCACTCATAATTTAAAGAGTACTAAGAAGAGAATTAGTACATTGGTCTGCACTTTCTCCGAATTCAAATAAATGTAGATATCTCTTCTTCATATCCTCCTCAACTTTCCAAGTAGCTTCCTCAATAAATTGGTTCCTCAAAAGGACTTTGACTGATGTTACCTCTTTTGTTCTCAACGTGCGAACTTGGTGATCTAGAATCTGAACCGAAATCTCTTCATAAGATAAACTATCATTGATCCCAATATCTTCAGTTGGTATGATCAATGAAGGATCCCCCATGCACTTTTTCAACATGGAGACGTGGAAAATCGGATGAACCGCGGCTAACTCTTGTGGTAGCTCCAACTCATAAGCTACTTTGTCAATCCTCTTGGCTATTCAATAAGGTCCAATATACCGGGGACTAAGATTCCCCTACTTACCAAATCGCATAACACCCTTCATGGGTGAATCTTTAAGATATACCCAATCATTTACTTCAAACTCTAACTCTTTTCTCCTAACATCAGTGTAGGATTTCTGACGACTTTGTGCCGTTTTCAACCTCTCTTGAATCACTTTCACCTTCTCCATTGCTTGATGCACTAAATTTGGTCCTATCAACCCAGCTTAACCAACTCAAACCATCCAATAGGAGATTTGCATCTTCTCCCATAAAGAGCTTTATAAGGAGCCATTTGGATGCTAGAGTGGAAACTATTGTTGTAAGCAAACTCGATGAGAGGTAGGTGATCATCCCAATTACCTTTGAAATCAATCACACAAGCCCTCAACATATCCTCTAATATCTGAATAGTGCGCTCTGATGGATCTGTCTGAGGATGAAAAGTAGTGCTTAAGTTCACCTTTGAACCCAAGCCTTTCTGAAAAGACTTCCAAAATTGTGCAGTAAATTGCACACCTTTGTCTGAAATAATGGAGATCTGAACCCCATGAAGTCTTACCACTTCTTGAATATATAGCTTAGCATATTCTTCTGCTGAATGGGTAGTCTTTACCGGCAAAAAATGGGCTGATTTTGTTATTCTATTGACAATCACCCAAATAAAATCATGTTGCCTACGAGACCATGGTAAACCTGTGATGAAATCCATATTAATCATCTCCCACTTCTATTCCAGAATTTCTATATTCTGAGCCAAACCACCGGGCCTTTGGTGCTCTACTTTAACTTGTTGGTAATTTGGACACTTAACAACAAATTTTGTAATGCCCTTTTTCATGCTATTCCACCAATACACTTCTCTCAAGTCATGATACATCTTGTGGAACCCGGATGAATGGAATATCTGGAGCTATGAGCTTTCTCCATGATTCTTTCTTAGAGTTTGTCCACCATTGGTACACACAATCTACCTTGATATCTTAATACATCATCTCCCCCTTGTTCAAAAGCTAATACTTTTTGCTTATGAACATTTGCCTTCAATTCAAACAAAATTGGGTATTGGTCTTGCTTCTCTTTCACTTCTGACACTAATAAAGACTCAGCCCCGTTCATCACCACTACTACTCCTTCTGTGGAATCCATTAGTCGGACTTCTAAGCGTGCAAGTCTATGCACATCCTTCGTTAACTCTCTTTCCTTATTCAACATGGGCGGTGCTATCCATAAACAACCTGCTTAAGGCATCAGCAACAACATTAGCCTTACCTAGGTGGTAAAGAATACTCATGTCATAATCCTTGAGTAACTCTAACCACCTTCTCTGTCTGAGATTAAGCTCTTTCTGAATGAACACATATTGAAGACTCTTGTGATCAGTGAATACATCAACATGAACACCATACAAATAATGACGCCATACCTTCAAAGAAAATACTACCACCGCCAATTATAAGTCATGGGTTGGGTAGTTCTTCTCATGAACTTTCAACTGTCTGGAGGCATAAGCTATAACCTTGTCATTCTGCATTAATACACAGCCCAAACCAACTCGAGATGCATCACAAAACACCACAAAACCTTGAGTACCTTCTGGTAAGGTTAAAATTGGGGCAGTAGTCAAGCTCTTTTTCAATTCCTGAAAGCTTTTCTCACAAGCTTCAAACCATTGAAACTTCACTATTTTCTTAGTTAACTTGGTCAAAGGGGACTAAATAGATGAGAACCCCTCTACAAACCATCTATAATATCTAGCCAAGCCCAAGAAACTCATAATATCAGTTGGAGATGTGGGTCTAGGTCAATTCTGCACTACCTCTATCTTTTGGGAATCAACTCTAATTTCATCACCAGAAACTATGTGACCCAAGAATGCCACAGACTCAAGCCAAAACTCACATTTAGATACTGAGATGGCTAGCATGATGTTCTTCATTCCTTGAATAGATTAGTATGTCATCAATATAGATGATAACAAACATATCTATATAAGGTTTGAAAACTCTATTCAAAAGGTCCATAAACGCTGCAGGTGCATTAGTCAAATCGAACGACATGACCAGAAACTCATATTGACCATAACGGGTCCTGAATGTTGTCTTGGGAATATCACACTCCCTTAATTTCAACTAATGGTAGCCAGATCTGAGGTCAATCTTAGAAAAATAAGAAGCACCCTGAAGCTAATCGAAAATATCATCGATTCAAGGAAGAGGATACTTGTTCTTGATGGTAACCTTTTTCAATTGGCGGTAATCTATACACATCCTAAGGGAACCATCTTTCTTACTCACAAACAAGACCGGAGCACCCCAAGGTGAGACACTTGGTCGAATGAAACCCTTATCTAGGAGATATTTCAAGTGCTTCTTATGCTCTTTCAACTCTGCTGGTGCCATTCTGTATGGCGGAATAGATATGGGATGAGTATCTGGAAGAACATCTATACCAAAGTCTATCTCTCTCTCAGGAGGGACTCCAAGTAGATCATTTAGAAACACTTCTGGAAACTCTTTTCCTATAGGAACTGACGGAATGGGAGGTATCTCAACACTTGAGTCATTAACTCAGACTAAGTAATAGACACAACCCTTAGAAACTAACGTTATTGCATTAAGGTACGAAATGAAACGACCCTTAGGCACTGTTGTACTACTTTTCCACTCTAAGACTAGCTCATTAGGAACTTGGAACTTAACAACTCGAGTTCTACAATCAATGGAGGCATAACAGGAGTGAAGCAAGTCCATACCTAGAATGGCATCAAAATCTACCATGTCTATCTCAATTAAATCAATCATGGTGTCTTTGTGATTGATGGAAATAACACAATCACGATATACTCTCTCAGCTAGAATAGACTCCCCGACAGGTGTAAAAACACAAAAGCGTTCAGAGAGTTTCTCAGGAAGAACACCAAACTTATTTGCAACATAAGGGGTTACAAAAGATAAACTTGCTCCTGGGTCTAACAAAGCATAAACATCAAAAGCAAAGACTTTAATCATACCAGTGACAACATCTGGAGAGTTCTCTTGCTCTTGGCGATTAGTGATGGCATAAAGATGATTTGCTCCTCTGCCAGTACCTGATGTAGCTCATCTAGGTCAGCCTTGTCTGGTGGAGCAACTGATGAAGATTGGGCTCTATTGCCCAGATTTCCACTACCTTGCTTGTTCTTAGGGCACTCTTTCATGAAGTGGCCCTCTTGCCCACACTTGAAGCAACCAGTCTGGCCATCACGACACTTACCTGGGTGGGTTCTACCACACCCAGTACATGCGGGAGCCTAGTTACCTCATTGTGCCACACTACCTTGAAACTGTGAAGGTCTAGCTCTGAAGTTCTGCGAATTTTGACCATTAAGCTCACCTTTGTTTCTAGCTTCAGGAGCACTAGCAGATGATGGAGCACGTCCCTTTTGCTTTTGCTGAAAGGACGAACAGTTCACATTACCCTTCTGCTGCCAGGACTCATTCCCTGTCTTAGCTTTCTTATTTCTGAACTCTTCCCTATCACTCAGCTTCTCTTCTTCAACCTGATGCACATATACCATCAATCGCGATATATCCATGTCCCAAATTAGCATCGCAGCCCTACATTCCTTACCCGACAAACGAGACAGCCCAGCAACAAATAAGCTCATTCTACTCCTCATGTCTGCAACCATCTCCGGAGCATAACGGGATAGTTGGGTGAATTTCAACCCATACTCATGCACACTTAAGAAATTCTGCTTAAAAGTAAGAAATTACCGTACCTTAGCCTCTTTCAATTCTCGGGGAAAGAAACTCCCCAAGAAAGCTTTCTCTAAACATGTCCAACTCGCAGGTGGTGCTTCCTCAGCTCTACCATTCTTCCACTAGTCAAACCAAGTCCTAGCAGCATTCCTCAATGGTATGCAGCTAGTTCAACTCGCTCAGTATCGGTAACATGCATCACATCAAATACCTTCTTCAGTTCCTCAACAAAACTATCTGGATCCTAAGTAGTGCTTGAACCCGTGAAACTTGGAGGGTTCATCCTCAAGAACTCACGAATTCTTGAAGTATTAGTCACTTCTTGTCTAGCTCCTCTTTGTTGCCCAACCTGGTTAGTCACAGTTTCACTTCACATCCTTATGGCTTCCCTGAATTCAACATTAGTGACTTTCCCTTGAGGTTGCACTTCAGGTGCATTTGGTAACTCTTGCTCCTCAACTTTACTCCTAGAAGGATGACCTCTGACAGCTCTTCGTGGAGGCATGATTATCTAAAAACACGCGCAAGTATGAATTAGAAGAAACTCTTTAGAGATCAAACTCTAACGCACGAAATGAGTGTGAAAGAAGTGAGAAATTTTCGTAAGTGTTGCAGTCACTTAGTTATAGATGTGGCGCGCTTCACACCGATAATCAAGACTCTACAGACATGGCTTCATAGACTCCCTAGAACTCTTGAACTTTGTGCTCTGATACCAAGTTTGTCACGCCCCGAGCCTACACTTCAGACGTGGCTGGCACTTGAGAATCATTGTTGGCCCCAAACTGGATCAACGAGGCGCTAGATACTGATCCTAGTTACCTACGTCTGCATCATAATACGATGCAGGACAACTGGCATCAGTACATTAAATGTATGAGTATGCGAGTTGGAATGCCAAACATAACATAGGCTTGAAAAGATTCTGAAAGAAACACTTACCTTGGCTCTTCTCAACTCATGAATAACTCAACTCATAATAAAGCAATAAGACACATGCAATATAGGAAAATCTTTATAACAGTAAAAGCAACTTAGTTCGTTAAAGAAAATGCAATAACAAACTCAACTTTACTCCTATAACAAAGTAATATAGTTTATGTGGGAGTTTCTCTAGCCGACAACCACCACTATGAGCCGAAGTGGTGATACAGCGTCTTTCCACGCTGCTAGAATTGTACTATACTTTGCCATCATATAGAACGCTTAACTTAGTGGATCCACTAGTCTATGCTAAAAGCATCATAAGGAGTCGTCTAAAAAGTATGATCATTTACTACCCATGATGGCTACATGGTTTATGGAGACTTGAGTTAATATGAACTCGCGTCCCTATATCGGTGCTCAATACAACTCCCAAAATATACTTAGCTCATATGCTTTTAAAACAAACTTCTTTCTTTGGTTTGAGATAATTACTCAAAACTTAACTTAAAAGCTCTCTTGGAAATGATTAATGTGAGTGTTTTTAGGCCTGTATTGAGTAGATTAGAGTATACTTATGTTAAGTAATCGAATCCAAGTGATTGGGGAAGAAATCATTTGATTCTAAGCGAAATAGGGTGAGAAAACGAGCAAAGAATTTCGTTGGATTTTCTGGGTTGGGGCCTGGCGCGATGCGCCAGCCAGAGTTAAGTAGTTCATGCCCATAATTCCGCATGAACCCTCCAAGTCGAGCATTCTTGAGATGAGTAGTATCATTGACTCCTTGAGTTTGGGAGTTATTGAGTTCTATGCATGGTTATTGAAAACCTTGAATTGAGTCGTTCATGTCCATAATTCGGCATGAACCCTATTTCAAGAAGTCTATTTACAAATTATTTTAAAACTTGTTTTAAAGAATTGAGCACTGAGTTGAGAAAGATTAAAGATGAAGTTTTGTTCTTCAAAGAAGTATATGGGGACTAAGTATTCCAAAAGAGTTTTAAAATGTTTTCACATTTAAATAAGAACAGAAACTAAGATTTCCAAAGAGCTTTCAGGCTAGTTTTCAGAAAGGAGAAATCGCTTTCTAAATAAAGAAAGAGAGGAAACTGAGATTTCCAAGATAGCCTTTGGGCTAAGTTTTGAGCATTAATCTCAAATCACATAAGAAGTATGTTTTTAAAACATAAGAGCTAGTATATTTTGGGAGTAGTATTGAGCACCGATATGGGGGAGAGTTCAAATAACTCACAGCCCTCATAAACCATGTAGCCATCATGGGTAGAAAAGGATCGTACCTTTTAGATGAACCATTTTCACATAGACTAGTGGATCCATTACTAGTTCAGGTCCTATACCTTTGGTCGGGTATAGGATTCGCTAGCAGCGTGAGGTAGATCTATGTATCATATATATCTCTTATGTGATGGTTGTCGGTTAGAGAAACTCCCACATAAGTAATTGTATTTTTATATACATCAGTGAAATTGTATTTTCATATACATTTCTGAGTTATGTTGTATCCTTGTTATATACACAGAGTTGACATCATGTTTTTAAACAGATTTTCTTTATATTGTACTTGTTTTAAACTGCTTTATATTGAAATAAGTTCAGTTAAGTATCACGAGTTGAGTATTTCGAGTTGAGTACCTTAAGTTGAGTATCTTCAGTTGATTTGTGCTTTATTGAGTCGAGTATCATATCTTTGAAGTTGAGTATCATATCTTTGAAGTTGAGTATCTAATCTTTGAGTTGAGTATCTAATCTCTGAGTTGAGTATCTTATCCCTGAGTACTTCTGAGTTGAGTGAGTTGAGAAAAGGTAAATATGTTTCTTTTTTATCAAGATTCAATCTTATGTTTATGTCTTAGAATTCCCCTTACATGCTCATACATTCCACGTACTGAGCCATTTGGCCTGCATATTTTCATGATGCAGACACAGGTATTCAGGATCATCAACAGGAGCTTCGTTGAAACATCCGGGAGTTCGAATCAGCTATTGTGAGCCTCCTTGCTTTTGAAGGATTTCATTTACCTTTCAGTTATATCAGTTGTTAGAATGTCGTGGGTCTTGTCCCGACTTCCATCTTTATCAGTTAGAGGCTTCATAGATAGTCAGTATAGTGAGAAGTCTGTATCATTTATTTTATTAAATGTTTCAAAGACTTAAGTTGCCAATTTTGGGGGGAGTTGAATATATTTTATTATTCAGAGTTTTCATCATCGGGGAAACCAATTCCCAGGGTGTGACGGGCGGTGTGTATAGGGCCCGGGTACATATTCACCACGGCATGCTGATCCGCGATTACTAGTGATTCCAACTTCATGTTCCCGAGTTGCAGAGAACAATTCGAACTGAGGCAATCTTTCCGGATTCGCTCCGCCTTACAGCCTTGCTTCCCATTGTAATTGTCATTGTAGCACATATGTGGCCCAGCCCATAAGGGCCATGCAGACTTGACGTCATCCCCACCTTCCTCCAGTATCACTGGCAGTCCTTCGTGAGTGCGGCACACACCTTTTTGTTTGTTTAGTTAAAGTTTGAATTCAAGTTTTATGAATTTTTATTTCAATTTTTAAGTTTTGTATGCTTGAATCAGTTTTCCGCTTGTAGTCAGCCAGGATGAGGGTTCGCTTGGGGACCAGCAATGATCTTCAAGTGCCGGTCACGTCCAGGTTGTAGGCTCGGGTCGTGACACCAAGTGGTCCTCTTACACATCGAACCTATAATAAGGATCGTGATCGTGAAAATTTTGCTAAAATGGTTGTTGTTTGTGGTTTACCCTTTAGTTTTGGAGAACATCTGGGTTTTATTGCATATATTCGTGAGACATAATCCTCAAGAGGCATGGAAAAAAGAGATATTTTTGAATTTCAAGAAAAACACTGTCAATCTTTGCGTGCCTTTTTTGAAATAATGGATTGTAAAGTTGTTACCACTGATATGGGTCGTAGTCCTAATAGTTTTGATTATTTAATTGTTACTGTGCATTGGATTAATTATAATTGGAATTTACAAAAATAAGAATTATTGGTTATAAAATTTGTCAACAGAAAAAAATTGGGATGTATATTGCTATTACTGTGTTGGATATTTTAGATTTTTTTATCTTTGTGATAAAGTCATTAGTATTACTTTAGATAATGCTTCTGCTAATTTAAATGCTATTAATATGCTAGAACCTATACTTTGTCCTATTAGTGAATAAGCTTTTCATGTTAGATGTGTTGCGTATATATTAAATTTGGTTGTTAGTGATGGTGTGAAATTATTTGAAAATAGTTGTGATTGTTGATAATGCTTGCTTTTTTATTTTAAATATGAATAGTAGTAGTAGACTTAATCGATTTAAAGAGCTTTGTAATGCATGTCAACTTCCATTTAAAAAAGTTTCAAAGCATGTAAAAACTAGATGGAATTCCTTTATGATATGCTTGAAGTAGCTTATGCATATAGAGTACCTATTACGATGCAATTCAGTTCTCATAATGTTTATCTTGATTCAAAACTATGATAGTGATTAGGAAGAAGTAAATGAACTTAGAATATTTTTAAAATCATTTTATGATGCTACTAAAAAAAATTCTGGAATGTATTATCCTACTATATTTGAAATTTTAATACATGTATGTGAGATTTCATCTCTCTTTGTTGAATATAAAACAAATGAACTATTTGAAAATGCTATTGAAGTTATGATTTCAAAATTTAAGAAATATTTTTTTCCTATCCCTTAAATTTATTTAACTGCAATTCTTTTCAACCCTGAATATAAAGAATATGGTGCAAAAGCTTTAGTTGAATACATTTATCAAAATTTAGATATTCAACCAGATGAAGAACCTGATTTGGTAACATATCAAAATAGTATAAAATTACTTGTTAAATAAATGTATGATAAATATTGTTCCTTAGACAATGTTGAAAATCCTAAAATGTCTATGCCTCAAGTAGGTGTCCATGGTAGAACAAAGCATAAACTTGATCTTGATTCTTCTAATAAATGTGAATTTTTTAAATATCTTGAACAGGGTTTAGATAATATTTCAAACGATGAAGGTATACCACAACTTCTAAACTGGTGGTCGTGGAACTCAATTTCCAAAACTTAGTAGGATGGTGAAGGACGTGCCAGTTTTCAGCGCGGCAAGATTTCAAATTGGAGACCACAGATATTCGTTAGCAGATGACAGTTTGGAGATATCGGTATTGTTTAGAGATTGGATAAATGTTAAGCGGAGAAATCTTGGACTTCCAAAGCTAAGTAGTCAATATGAACTTTTCATAGATTCAGCCATTGGATATGGTAGTGACGACGGCATGGAACTTCAAAATCGTCAATGAGATTTACCAAAACCAGTAGTCGATAACGGTCAATCTATAGCTGAGTTAGAGTAAGACTTTGTAGGACGATACAACTATTAGTATTACATTCGAGGCTTAGTTAAAACAGAACCGTTCCTAGAAGGTGGCTGCGTAAATTAGGCACTCTACTAATTGTTGTAAATTGTAATACAAATTTGAATAAATTGAATTGATATCTTTTTTAATTTGTGTCATTGTTATATACTTTTATTTTTATTTAATTTTTTAAAATTACAAACTTAAGTTATTTAAATTACAAGTTATAAGTACAACTTATAACATATTAATAAGTAATAACTTATAAACTTCAAAAGATTCAGATTCAAATCTTGAAAACTTAAGCTCAATTTCTTTTGTGAAAAAAAAAACTTTATTAAACTTAACTTACAAACTTAATAAGTAAAAGTTAAAAAAAATATCTTTAAAATAAACGTAAGTAAAATTACATCATAAATTTCAAAACAATTAAAATTTACACTTAGAAAAATAAAAAAGCATTCATATTTTCGTGATTCAAAATAACTAAAAAAAATTATTATTTTTTGAAATATGTGGCGTCCCATCCCGATCCGTTCTGGTCCGGTCCAGTACCATCCTGATATATAGTCGAACGGGACGAAACCAAATATTCATCCTGGTAATCTCGGTCCGGTTCATCCCGATACCGATCAACAAACAGGTCAATCTATCCCATTCCGGTCCGGTACCGATTCGTTCCGGTCCGATGCCCAGACTTAATAGCGGAAACTCACAATTTAAATAGTTATTTTTCTAAGAGAAATCCCTTTATGGCGGGAATCCACAATTTAAAAATTACAAAAAAGGAAAAGGATCATACAATTTAAAATGGATTATAAATTGACAAACATGTCACATCACTCTATTTATGGTATCAGAACAAAATTAAAGCAATTTTAATCATGCTCTAATACCACAAAAAGAGTGATGTAACATGTTTGTTCATTAAATATTTACAAAAAATATATGTGGCACGATCGATATTTTGCACGAATGACACGATCTTACTTTTTGGGGGTAAGATCGTAATTACATGTGGCTGAAAAGAGTGTTAGTGTAAATTCATTTTCTTCTTTTACTTAAAATAATCTCTAAAGTGAACCACTATCTTTTCATTGAAATTGTTTTTTTCTTTTAAAATCAAAACAACTTTGAAAAGTCTTAAACCTCTACTCATTTTCAACTGAGTATATTGACCAAAAAGAAAAATTATTTCTAATCACACTTCCTAAAAGTTCTATCAACGCAAATACTCTATGAAGATCATTATATTTGTTTCAATTTTTGGTATTTCTCGATGCATTTTTCTTTTGAACATTCCACTGTTGACACCCAATTTGGGCTTAACATTTTCAAAATTCGTAATTTTTTAGTCTTATTTATTCAATAGTTCAAAATAAATTATTTTTTTTATAATTTTAAGGGATAAGGGTCTAAAAAATAAGCCAATTTTGGTTGAATTTGTTGTTGCGATACTAAATTTCATGAGGACCTATTACCTCCCTAGACTATTTAATACCGTATTTTAAACATATATATTTGCCCACGTGAACATAAAAAATAATACAAAATTATAAACAGTAATGTGTCCACGTGGGCACATATATACATTTAAAATACACTATTAAATAGTTAAGGGGGTAAAAAATACACTATTAAATAGTCTAGAGACGTAATAGGTCATCATTAAAGTTTAGTATCGCAAAAGCAAATTCGACCAAAGTTGAAGTATTTTCAGACCTTTATCCCTAATTTTAAATAAATTTATTGATATTCATCCTTATTTGTAAAAAGTTGATAATTTTTTATCAGTTAATTTAATTACATTATTTTTTCTCATAGTCAGTTGAATACGTTCAAATATTTATTTATTTTTTATCAAGTCATTAGTTCTGTTAATTGCATTTTTTTTACTCATCATTGATTACGTTCATTATATTTTTTAATATTATTGTATTCGTTACATTTATGAATATTCATTTTATTTATTACTTTTATTAATCTATTTTGGTGTTTTTAGCACAGTCTAGAAATACAGTAAAATACATTTAATAATTATATACACGGATATTTTATTTAACCAATAATTTTGGGTCATAATCTAAAGCCCACAATCTAAGCTCATTTTATAATTATTTCCAACTTAAGTTTTAATAAGGTCAAAAAATAAAGGTGGTGGATGAATTTTAAAATTGGGGTCCATTTTTCAGATATTTTTTCAACTGTCATTATCTTTCTCCGGTGAATTTTCCAACCAGTCACCACCCGACCCCACTAGTCGACTTAGCATCTTCCTTGTTTCTCCTTTAGCAAAATATGATACCAATCAAATCTTCCGCCAGTGAGCTTGAGACAATCACAAACAGACCTAATTTTCGTTGTTTTTAAGGATAAAAAACAAGGTACATATTCAAGTTGACAAGAATATGCAAACTTGACAATTCGAGTTAGCGAAAGTTTATATCAAAAATATAAAAATACGATGCTTTGGAAGCTTTAAAAGATTGCAATATTCAAATACATAGAATAAATTATGCGATGAAACTAATGGAAATCATGTCGTAATTTTGTGCTGGTGGATGAAAAAAATTGGTACCTGATGAACAAAATTTACGGATGTTAGCAATATTTTTTGTTGGAGTTATTATTGGAAAATCAATGAAAGATTAATTTGTAAAGCTTTAAGGCAATTTTGTAATGTTATTAATTTAGTTATTTTAATTTTAAGATTGTATGTCTATTTGGATTGAGTATGATATCTTGGATTGATTCTGTCAACATAAGTATTTTTATTTATTAAATTATAATAATAATAATTGATTTTAATAGTATAAAAAATAAATGTTTAGTGATTATTAACGAATGTTATTGCAACGTAAATGATAAAAGGTCAAACGATTAGTGCATAGGTCCCGCATTCAAGTCTAGGTTAGGTCCCCCCCCCTCTTTTTTAGTTATTTTTCTAAGAGAAATTTCTTTATGGCGGAAATTCACAATTTAAAAATTACTTCAAAGAAAAAGGGTCATTCTATTTAAAACAAATTATAAATGGACAAATATGTCACATAACTCTATTTATGGTATCAGAACAAAATTAAATCAACTTTAATCATGCTCTGATACCACAAAAGAGTGATGTGACATGTTTATTCATTAAATATTTACGAAAGATATATGTGGCACGATCGATTTTTGGCACAAATTACACAAACTTTCTTTTTTAGGGTAAAATCGTAATTACAAGTGGTTGAGAACGATGTTAGTGTAAAGTCATTTCTTTCTTTTACTCAAAATACCCTCTAAATTGAAACCACTATCTTTTCAGTGAATTTTTTAAAAAGAAAAAATTGAAATCACTATGAAAAATCTTAAACCTCTACTCTTTTTCAACTAAGTATATTGGGCAAGCAAATTTATTTCAAATCACACATCCAAAAATATTATATTAACTCAAATACTCTATGGAGATCATTATATTTGTTTCAATTTTGTCTTTCTCCATTCTTCTTTCTTTTGAACATCCAATTGTTGACACTCAATTTTAGCCTAACATTTTTAAATTTTTATCAGTTAATTTTAATTACATTATTTTTATTCATAGTCAGTTGAATACGTTCAAATATTTGTTCATTTTGAAATCATTATTTCTGTTAAATTTTATTTTTTTTACACATCATTGGTTATGTTCATTACATTTTTAATATTTATTTTATTCGTTACATTTATGAATATTTATTTTATTTATTACTTTTATTAATCCATTTTGGTGTTTTTAGCACAGCCTAAAAATACAGTTAAATACATACAATAATTATATACACAAATATTTTATTTAACCAACAATTTTGGGTCATAATCTCAAGCCCACAATCTGAGCCCATTGTATAATTATTTCCTATTTAAGTTTTGATTCTGTCAAAAAATAAGGGGGGTGGATGAATTTTAGAACTTGGGTTCATTTTTCAGATATTTTTTCAACTGTTCATTATTTTCTCTGGCGAATTTTCCGACCCCACTAGTCGACTTAGCCTCTTCCTTGTTTCTCCTTTAGCAAAGTACCAAACTAATGAAACTCTCCGCCAGTGAGCTCGAGACCATCACACACAGACCCCATTTTTCTTCTTTAGCAGAGCCCAAACCACCCCCATCCCACCCCAAAATATCACTATTTTCGTTCATAATTTTCAGTTCATGAGCAAGTACGTCTATGTTATTTTTAAGGGTAAAAAACAAGGTTCATATTCAAGTTGGCAAGAATGTGCAAATTTGACGATTCGAGTTAGAGAAAGTTTATACCGAAAATATAAGAATTATGATGATGGTTTGGAAGCTTTAGAAGATTGGAATATCCAAATACATAGAGTTAAATTATGTGATGAAACTACAAGGAATATGTCGTAATTTTGTGGTGGTAGATGAAAAAAATTGGTACCTAATGAACAAAATGTACGTATGTTAGCAATGTTTTTTGTTAGAATTGGCATAGGTCCCGCATTCGAGTCTAGGTTAGGTCCCCCCCCTCAGTTATTTTTCTAAGAGAAATTTCTTTGTGGCGGAAATTCACAATTTTGAATTTGATGAAGTTGAAAATGATTAGATTTTAAAAATGGAGGGTCTTTGATTCCATGTAATTACTGAATTTAAATAATGTAATTAGTGTTAGTACATAATTAAGATGGAGAAATTAAGTTAAATCCTTTTCCAAGTATCAATTCACAATATATTTTTTTGAATTAAGACTAATTGAAATACATATTAACAAACAATCTATTACAACTCAAAATTCTTGTATAAACAATAAGAAAGAAAAGCAAACTTGTTGAAAAAGTAATTCATGAAGAAAATTCAGTGTCATCATTACTAGCTCGGTTACCACAATTTTCAATTTGAAGAACACTTACAAAGTTTAAATTTGTTTTTTTTTTTGGTTAAAACATAACGAAAAAGTTGACAAGTTGCAATTCATGCATATTCTTTAGCAACAAAAAGTAATTCAAATGAAAGTGAAAAATAGAATAAAATTAGTACAGAATTAAGAAGAAAAATTTATATTACTTAAATAGAAAGCTAAAATTACAAGCACATAGATTGATCTTAAAAAGACTTTAAGAGTTGCAATTTATGCACATAATTTAGCTTCAAATAAAATTAACAAAAAAGAAAGCTAAATTACAGTCCAAACTTATGCAAAACAACAAAGATATAATTAACCTCAACGTCAGAACTACAACCATGAGTTCATGACAAATTTAATCATCTTGTTTATCGTCACTAAGAACAGGTCATCCATTCATGTGAACACTATTCTCATGTTGAATAGTGCAACAACAATCGGGCCTTTGCGTAAAAAATGAATTACAAACCTAAATATTTTCCAAAATTGATATGAAGATCTCCCTCAATTGCTTTGTTTTTTTCTTTGCGGAAGTTTTACTTTCATCTTGCCAATGAATTCGACCCCTTCTCCAAAAATCGAGATTATGGCAAGCACATATGTTGTCCCATTGTGTCCGCCTTGTTTTGCTGCAACATTTGCAATGCAAACTCCGGGCTATGATTTTTTTTAAAATTCGTACACAAACATTTGGGGTTGTGAAAGGTTTTCGGATTTCTTTGTGAAGTGAAGGTGAGTTGTGACACACTAGTTACCTCTCAAATTCTTTTTTATTTTTTATTTTTTTAAAATGATGTTTTACTTCTCGGATTGAAACAAGGAAGGACTAATTAATTAATCGAATTTCGTAAAAAAAATTACATTAAAACCCACTATGAAGAATTTTGCACGATAAATGATAATCATTCTGATTTATATTCTTATAAAAAAAATTAATAAAATAAAAAATGATAAGTTCATCATGATATGTAATAAATAAATTAAATTCTTGTTATAGTGAATTTATTACTTACAACTTCTTAGCTATTAATATAATGAAAATAAAAATGAATGGTATTCCATTGCTTGCAAAGAAGTAGAGCAATTATGACAAATGAGTGTTATTTATAATGCATTGAAAATTGATCCAATACATTTATTCTTCCCTAGGATCCAACACTATATTAATTGGAAAACTTGAGAATTTTCATTTTTTTTAATTTATTAAGTGAGCCATTATTGTTTTCTTTAATTGACTAATTATATAAATAGTTAATATATTCTAAGATATATAAAATGATATTTCATTGCAATTCTCTATTTTTTTAAAAAAAATCATACTTTAAGAAGTAAATGAAGTGGAGTCATGTTAGCTAATATATAAATAGATATAGTTTTTTCATTCTTCATGGAGATATGAAAGGCAAGTTAAATTTTGAATTTTCAAAAACGACTTTTAACCCATCCAATAAATTTGAATAACAAATTTGAGACATTTAAGTTGTTAACTCTTGACTACACATTTAAGTGAAGTGTTAAATGGCCATAAATTAAGAAATAATGCAGCTTTTATTTATGATAATGTCATTTCTTTCATTTTTAAGTATTAACTGTCACTACTATTATAACTTATATATTATTTAAACTTATTAGACCTTTCATAATCGATTCAAAACAGAAGAGTACATCACTATTTATAATTAACTAAAGAGAATAAAATATTTTATTTTCCCTCTAGATACTAGACTAAAAGGAAACTAAATATTTTACAATTAATGTAAACCCTAGACTTGAAAGGAAATAAAATATTATATAATATTTCTAGACTAAAAGAAAAAAAAAATTATCTTCCACTACAGCTTCCCACAAATCATAATCCTTAAGATAAGACTTCATCTTAACTGTCCAAATTTGATAATTTTCATCATTGAAGGTTTGACGGGCCATGGATCTTTGCTTATCATTGATAGCATCTCCATCGATCTTACAATATCTTTCGCTAAAAAATTCAATCGCACTCATTACCAATCTCAAAACAAAAACATAACATTTATCATTGCGCTCGAGCTAATGCATGTACACTCCTTTCTCAAGTCTTTTCCCATAGGTTTTAACCAATCTAATGGACCCGTGACACTATTATCATAGTCACAACAACGAATGAATTCACGCGTCTATGAACCCATTTCTCTACCCCTCTGAAGATACCTCTTTAGCCTTTGCAATCAAATAAAATATTCTTGCTCTCGCCTCTCTCTAAAGGTTGTACTACATCTCACTATTTTTCTTCATTACGACTCTAGCTCTTTTAAATTCTATTCGAGTAGTGTTCCACCATCTCTTGAAACCTTCCATACAACCACGTTACTCACCAAATATTAGGAAGCCATAACCTTAGATACTCGCGAGTCATAATTACTATACAAAATTCGCTTAACCACAACCTTATTATATAGTGCATCCCATCACAAACTCTTATTACAATTATGCTCGGTCAGCCCTGACTATCACTACGAAGTCAACCTTTTCATCAACACGACACCTCAAACTCAGGTATACTCATCAAATTCAAAAGACTAACCCAATTTTTATACGCACTTTCTCACTAAAATCTTCAATTTCCTTTACCCAAGTATACTCAATGGAACTTTCTTTATCCATAATCTTGTCATTTCGGTATCAATCCACTCCTTTATGGCTTAAGATAAAATCATCAGTCCTCATGCTACCATCCTTCTTCTTAACAAAAAAGACAGGAGCACCCACGGGGAACCATTAGGACGGATGAAACTTTTATCAAGAAGCTCCTGAATTTGAGCCTTAAGCTCTCTCAATTCTACCGAAGTCATGCGATAAGGAGGGATGGAAATGGGGTGAGTATCCTGTTTCAAGTCGATGCAGAAATCTATATCTCTATCCGGAGGCATATCAGGCAAATCGGTAGGAAACACTTCCTTAAATTCAGACACTACATAAATAGACTCAATAAAGGGAGACTCAACCTCAACATCAACATCCCGGACATGAGCCAAATATGCCAAACATCCCTACCCCACCAGTTTCCTTAGCCCGAATGAAGGATTTGACCTTAGCTGGCTTAGGCTTGTACACCCTTCACACTCTAACCTTTCCCTATCGGGGATCTCTAGAGTCACAAAATTAGCATTACAATTTAACACAGCATAATAAAGGGACAATAAAGTCATGCCTAAGATTATATCAAAGTCAGTCATATCCAAAATAACCAAATCAGTCCAAGTCTGAAAATTCATAAACAAGAAAGGACAAGCACGATACACATGGTGACTATGACAGACTCTCCAACTGGGGTAGAAACATGGATAGGGGCATCAAGTACATCACAAACCGCATCAATTCCCAAGGCAAATTAAACTGACACATACGAATAAATAGAACTCGGATCAAAAAAATAGTAGCCATCTGGGCACGGACAAAAGTAGTACGTCATCCTCAATCTTGCCCGAAAAAACATAAAACTGAGCCTTGTCATCTTGACGGGCAATCTCCTTGCCTAGCTGCACTGCTCCCCTATCTTCATTACCATTTCCCCAGCCTTCACGACCTCGTTGATTCCCTCCTCATATGCCCAGGTTCTCCACAATTGTAACACACTTAATAACCTAACCAAGTAAGCATCGTTGCTATTGTAGTAGTCGTATCATGACCCTCTTGATATACACTCAATCTAGAAAATCGCAATAGAGATTCTAACCTCAATTGTCGCAGAATAATTTCATCATTTACTAAGCAACTTATACAGGTTATGACAACAATATTAAATGCATTTTCCAAAGTAATGGTGTTCATTATCTAGCCTTCCCTAATAAAACTTCTTGAATGTTGTCACCTTGGCAAAGTCTTCTGACTTCACACCCTTCTACCTCCATCACCAAATAAACCACTTCCTAAAAAGATTTTTGCTAAAGCAGTCATCTATAAGCTTAAATTTGCAAATCTGACCTTAATCCCTTCACAACACGACAAATTTGCTTTTCTAGACTGAAGCAAAGTGGAGTACTATATTTGGATAAAACACAAACCTTTGCCTTAAAGGCTGCAACAATTACATTATGCTGCTATATATTCAGGAACTTGCCTCTCCTCTTATCCCTTAAAGTTCAGGGTATATACTTCTCAATATATAAAGCTATAAAATATTTCTCAAGTCATGAATAATGCATTTACTAGTAGGCACTCAACATGAGACCACCACCACATTTTGGTGTCTCCCTTGAATTGATATGTCACAAACTCAACCCCAAACCTCTCCACTATATTCATTTTATGAAGCAACTCATGACAGTCAACAAGAAAATCCGAAGAATCTTCAGATTCAGTACCATGAAGAATGAAGGTTTCAACCTTAAGAACCTAATAAAAACCTCATATTTGTTACTAGTCATTACATGTCCACATCGAATCGGGGAAACATGCTAATTTGGAAGGACGCATCATCTCTGCTAGTGTTAGTGTTACCACTTATGTTGATCTAGTTTCGACCATAGAATGAATGAGGAAAGATACCAATTTATATCACCTAGATACCAATTGAATTCAAGTCATAGCAGGAAATGAGTTTTTCCTAAAGTCCTATAGCCTCTTGAAGAAAAGTACAGACATCTCTGTACCGTTCCGCAAGACTCTACTAGACTCGTTTTGGTACAATGAGATCAACAAACCTAGGGCTCTGATATCAACTTTGTCACGATCCAGACCGTCGTGATTGGCACCCACACTATCCCTCCGGTGGGAGAACCATTACTACAACCGACTAAGCAACTCAATTAAAAGCTAGGCATTTAAATATACGAAAGTAGGTTTAAATGCATAAATTATATAGAGTTCCCATAAACTCTAACGGGTCGTTTAGTCGGGAAAAAGTTATCCTAAGATAAGTTATCCTGGGGTTAGCTATCCTAGGATAGCTTATCCCATCAATATTGTAATAACCTGTATCCTAGATAGACCAAAATGCAGACTTTGAGAAGTTGCAGGTGCAACCCACGGTTGCCATCCACGGACCGTAGATCAGACCACTGTTCGTGCAGGTGGTCCGTGGTTCACCACTGCAACCCATCTCCAAACCCAGCTCAGAAATTGGCTAAGTCTCGACCCACGGACAGACCTACGGTCTGTAGATCAGACCACGGTCCGTGGTTTGTGTCCGTGGATTAAGATTCTTTTACCTAGACTCTGACATGAACTACGGTTGACCAGCACAGACCTTCATTCAATCCACGGTCTGTAGGTCTGACCGTAGGTGAGGGTTAACAGCCAGTTAGCTGAAAATTATTAATGAGTCAACTTCAGATGGTCATAACTTTTATCACAAAAGGAATTATGTGTCCCATGACCTATGATATGATAGATAATTGAATCCTCTTTCCAACGCCACCGAGTTTGCTAAAATACGACCTCCGAGTAAAAGGTTATGCTCGTTTTAGTGAAGGCTTATCGAGCAGACCTGACCGACAGACCCAATCGACGGACCGTCGATTGATTGACGGCCCGTCAGTCCAATCCGTCGGTCACTCCGACAGAAATTAAGTCAGGGGTCTTTTGGTCTTTTCCTATTTCGTTTAACACCTAAGATACGTCGTTTAAACTCTAAATCATGAGATTTTAATCAGTTTAAGCCTAGGAACATAACTAGAACTTACCTAAGTCAAACCATTAATCAAATTTAGAAGAATTAGAATGCTAAGAGGAGAAAAGAGGTCAAGAACCCTAGTTCAAGAACGCAGCAAGTTTCCTTCAGTTTCAGTCCCGAAATCGAAAGATTTCTCCGTGAAATTCGTCACCAGGTATGTGGGATTTCACTAGTAGGTTCCTTTCACCCATTAGGTCCCTAGAATTCAGTCAGTTTCTTGATTCCCTTATTATGAATAGACCTAGGGTTTCTAGAATTACAACAGATCATCATGA
>JAJOOS010015109.1:0-30665 GCA_029582725.1 Solanum chiquidenum
GAGAATTTTAAAAAATATTTTGTTAACTTTGAACTTTCTTTAACACGTAATAGTTATTTTGATACTGATGGTTTAGATTTATTTTTTGAATTAAAAGTATTAAGAGAAATAATACAAGTAGAAGATAATGATCTAATGAAAATACTCAATCAAATAAAAAGACTTCATTCCTTTTCAAATACACATATCGCTTATAGAATAATGTTAACAGTTTCTGTAACCGTTGCCTCACCCAAAAGAAGTTTTTTCGAATTTAAAATTGATTGAATCTTCTTTAAGATCAACAATGTCTCAACTCTCAAGAAAGATTGAATGAATTAGCTATATTATCATTTGAAGAGGAATTATTAAAATAAATTGATTATAAAACAATACTTAATGTCTTCGCATCTAAAATTGCTAGAAAAGTACATTTAAATAAAAGTATATATGATAAAAAATATATATATTAAGGCCCCTCTTTTAAGTTTCGATTTAAGTCCCTAATATTATTGAGTGGGGCCCTGCACCTCCCTCCAAATGCACCAAACGACTTTTTTTGCATTTGGCCAACCTCAGACCAACGAGTCTTTTAAAGAAACAGGTATGCAATTTTTATCTAGACTTTTTTTTTGGTTAATTTTATTTATTTAATTATGACTTAATAGATATTAATTAAGACATTTTTTGATAATCTAAAAATATTATGATCATTAAAATAAAAGGATAATAAAAGAATAAAAGTTGGCAAAAGATGATTCTCTTTTTAATTGCAGGAAAAAAAGAAGAAAAGAAAAGTACTCCATTTAATTTCTTATTAACCAAATAATCGAATCAAACTATAAATATGCATTAAATTTAAAGAATTCAAAAACCTATTTACCCCTTCCAAAAATAAAATTAAAAAGTGAAGGCAGAATAATCTAAATCAATAGGTCTATTTGAAACTAATTGATTTATCATAAACAGATTGAGGAGAGCTCTAACAAGCGTTGATGTTACGCAAGGGGACCATTTCAAAAGCAAATTAAAGCAAACACAAATTATCAGCGGAATCAGTAGCGGCGGAGCCACTTTTATTCTCGGGGCAACCCCTTCGGCGGAAAATTATACTATTTTAACATGGTTAAAATAATATTTTAAATATATTTAGTAGATGTCGAATCCCTTCGGCTATTTCGTGTGTCTATTTCTTCAGATTTTGGACCCTTTATTGAAAATTCTGGCTTCGCCACCGAGAATCACAAGGGGACCATTTCAAAAGGAAAGAAAAAAGAATTTTGGTTTTTATGCACAAAGCACAAAAAGAGAGAGTTAATAAATATAGCAAATACATCTACATGATAAACAAATATTCACCCTAAATTCCTAATTAATCTAAAACAACATCTACATGATAGAGAGAACAAGAAGATAAAACTAAACTACTTAGGAGAATATATATAATCACGCAATCCTTCAAGATAGAGGCTAGCCTTCCGTCATCGTTAGAATCCCAAAGTGGGCCACTACCTAGTTGGAGCAGTCACGTTATCAAAAATAGAATCAAGATCAGATGGTCGAAAATAACCATTTTTGGGCAGCTCCCTCTTTCGATATTCCCTTTTTTTCTTTGGCGCTGGCGGACACTCTAACGGCGCTTGTATTCGACATTCTTGATTCCTTGGCGTCGTACATTCTTCCTCCATATTGTTAATTTCTTGATGATCATCAATAGTAGTGCTAATTTTTTCCATATATAGAAACAATCAATTTATGCATGCACACTTAATTATATTAGGAGTACTACTATTCAACTATAGTATTTATGCTTTTCAAGATTGTTTGTTAGTGTATACATATATATGTTTAGGGAAAACAAAGAACGTGGGGTGTGTGTATATTGTAGAAGAATGATGTGATGAAATGGCAAGTGAAAAAAAGCAGCAAACGTGGGAGAGTTGGCACCGACTTTGTGTTAGACGTGGTCCACGTTAGACCGTCTCTTCAACACAGTTTCAAAATAGGCGGCCCCCCTTACTACTTGTATCGGTCAAGACATATAGCGGGAAGATAATTTCACTTTTAACGGTTTGGTCTTAGATACGGGTTTTAAATTTACTAATCTGTTAGATAGTTAATAAGATATTGATTGGTCCGATAATGGATTAACAATTTCTTGAATGCACCATTTAAAAAAAAAGACTTCTTTACATTATTTTAAATACAGTTAAATTATAAAATTCTTCTATATTGATTTTTTTTTTATAAATTAATAGTAATATAGTAGTGAATACATGAACAAAAAAGTAAATAGGTTTTTTTAGTTTTTGGCTTTAAGACAAAATATAAATTTATATATTATGACAAAATATTAAATGAGGTTAATCTATCTAAGATAAAACTGTAAGTATAATAACTCTTAACGGATTAACACTTTATTTGATAAGAAAATTGAATAATCCGTCTCACACCAATAAGTCGTTAATTATAAAATTCTAATTCGTTCACCAACCATTTATTCGATAACAATAAATCAATTTTACACTTATCGATTTTGAACACTCTTAATTATTTCTATTTGATTTGACTAGTTGGCTGGAGAAATATTTTTGTGCCTGTTTAAATAGTAGCTAAGATAAATAAAATTGAAATGTAGAAAATACTTTATATCGATTTTATAAAAGATTTATGTTAAAGCAAGTTAATAATCTTTTTTTTATGTCTACCTATCAGCTCTTTTTTTAGGAGTGAAGAACGTTAGCCACTAGTTAACAATCATAATTTTTATATCAAGACAAGACAGGTATACTGTGAATTTCCATCCTGAAATTGATGGTTTTATTGTGGTGGTTGTGATGAGTTATTTTTTTAACGATGTAATGATTTCAAAGCGATTTAGTTATGTTTCTTTTTACCTCTTCGTATAATATTAGTAGGGACAGATATAAATTATTAAAAATTGAATCAAAATTTAATTTATCATATCAGAACAAACTATAAAGTTTGATATTTGATGTTTATTTTTAATTATTGATTAAAAAATTACTAAAATCCAATACCGAGCATACATCATAGGGCGCTAAATTCAAAGGACTGAAAAATATGGTTGTGAAATTTAAGTACATAACTGCAAAATTTAGTGTCAGGGGCGGGGAATTGTTTTCATAGGATGCTGCTTGCTTTTAATTTGGAGACAATAATTGACATTTTTCTTGGATTCGTATTTGAGCCTCTTTGGATGGGCTTTTAAGTTGGTCAAACTGACTTAAAAGTCAGTTTTTAATTTATTAGAGTGTTTGACAATTATTAAAGTGATTTATTTTAAGTCAAAAATGACTTATTTTAAGTCGAGAGTTAAAAGCTAGGTGAAGGGTGCTTTTTTTTTTTAAATTTAAAAGCCCTTTTATGTTGACTGAGTATATTACCTTTTTGCCCTTAATTCTTTTATACAATTTCCAAATTGCCCATATTGAATTAACTCTAACATCTCCTTCCCCAATTTTCTTTTTCACGGTAGTGCGGTTGCTGAGCTTCTTCTTCCTTTTCTCCCAATTTGATGGGTGAAGATCTAAAGCTTGAAATAAGTTTCTTTCGATTATCTTTTGATTAGCTTTCTTCCTTTTCCCTCGATTGATAGCAATAATATCAGATGTAGGAAAAACGAAATCAGCGTGAAACTTTAAGTTTTCTTGATTATCTTTTGATTTTTGTTTTTTTTTATTATGTATTTTTTTTGTGCGTCTTCTGTAGCTGATTTCATTTTGTGTATTTTCTGTTTTATGTTTTTTTTTTGGATTATCTATATATAATTTGATTGTGTGTAGTATATATTTGTCATCTATATAAAATTATGGAGGTAGTTATTTTCAATTTTCTTATCAATTCTCATCTTCAGATCAGTTACATCACGTCGAAAACGCTAAGTGGGATGATGATGCTCATCTCAAATTTATAGAGTTGTGTGAATTAGAGATTAGGAAAGGAAATAGACCAAACACTCATTTATCTAGAGATGGATGGAAAAATGGAAAAATACGATGAAAGCATTCTATGAAAAAATGGGAAGAGGCTATAAAAAAAACAAATGAAAAATCATTGGGATGGCATGAAAGTCGAGTGGACTATTTTCAAGCAATTGATGAGAGGAGATACATGTATAGGATGGGATGCCACCAAAAATACAATTATGGCAGATGATGATTGGTGGAAACGAAAAATTAAGGTACATTTCTCACATTATTTTATATGTCTTTTTATTTCTTTTATTGTTACACTTTTACTTACTTAAATTTGTTGTTTCATCTTTTGTTACAGGAGGATGTTCGATATAGAAAATTTAGGAATAAGGATCTTTCACTCATATGATTTCGCTATGATGCATTATTTTCTGATATTTTTGCTACGGGGGAAAGAACACGTGCCTCAAATCAATTCCAATTTTTTGAAACTAAGGTAGATTATGACGAAGAAAGATCAAATGATATTGATAATGATGATATGGAGCACTTCATTAATACTAATAATGAAGGGGTGATGAAAGTGATGATCCACAAGATATGGATTCTACTATGTTTCCTAAACTCTCATTAAAAAGACCAAATTCAACTGATGGTATTGAAACTAGTAATCAAGTGAAAAAAAGTAAGACAAAATTTACAGTTGCATCAATGAAAGAAAATATGCACTCTTTAGTAGAGTTAATGTCTAACAAAAGTACTGCTACACCTCATGCGGTAGATGATCCCACCATTGATAAGTGTATATATTTTTTGGCAAACATTCCAGATATTTTTGAAAGGGGTGAAATGTACAACTATTTTGTGAACATGTTTCTTAAAAAAGACATTCAACAAGTGTTTCTTAAGATGCCTACGGATGAAGCTCGAAAGTCTTGGATGGAGTATAACTATCAGTTATACCTTAAAAAAGTGTAAAGAAAGTGTTGTTATGAAAAAAGTAATTTTATTATTTTATGTTTGACATTATGCTTGTACGCATGAACTTTATTTATTATCTTTAATTTTATTTAGACATTATGATTGTATGGTTAAATTTTTTTAAGTTAAGTCCTAATTTATATAAATGTGTTTGTTGTGTTGAATTTATGTAAATGTATTTGTTGTGTTAAATTTATATATAGGTATTCATTTTGTTGAATTATACATATGCGTTTGTTGTGTTGAATTTATATATAGGTGTTTGTTATGTTGAATTTATGTAATGGTGTTTGTTATGTTGAATTTATATATATGTGTTTGTCGTGTAAATTTATATATAGGTGTTTATTGTGTAGGATTTATATAAAAATATATGTTATGATTGAATTTATATAAATGTCTTTACTAATATAAAGTAGTAGAATTGAAATATTTATTGTGGATTCAAAAATGTTGTAAGTAAGTAAAATATATGTGTCATTACTTGTGAAATAATGAAATTTTATACTTTTGATTTATTTTAATTGGAGATATTTTTATTTCTAGTTATATGAAGGATTTGGACTTTACCATATCACCCCATTTAAGTGATTTGTTAGATGAAGAAGATGAAGAACTACAACAAAGTAGGAGAGAGCAAAACGAGAAAGAATGGATGGCTCTATGCCGGATAGCAGGTAAATACATTTTAATGTATTATGAAAAATACTTATTCAAAGAACCTTGTCGTACATCAAGGCGTTCCGGGTATATATTTATTCAAGAGATATTACAAGAAAATGAAACTCGTTGTTATGAAAATTTTCGATTAAAGAAGGTGGTGTTTGTTGATCTATCCAAAGATTTAAATGAAAAATATGGACTTAAGCCCACATGTGGAATGTCTATACATGAAATGTTAGGCATATTCTTAATGACTTGTGCACATGAAGCGGAAAACCGAATGATACAAGATATCTTTCAACATTCGGGGGAGGCGGTTCATCGACACTTTCATAGTGTTTTAATAGCCGTTTCTAAGCTTGCAAGAGACATTATTAAACCACATTAAAATTATAATGATGGTGTTGGAGCTCACAAGCCATGTAATGAACGATATTTGCCTTTCTTTAAGGTAAGTAACAACTTTTAGTTTGCTATATTTTGAGTTAATATCTTAAAAGGTCACTCAACTTCATTGATTTGAGTTTTAATTTGATATAGAAGTCATCATGCTACCATTTTCATAGCTATCTTTTGCTCTTTACCCACTCTTGTTGTTGGATTAATAACTGCTCCTATTCTCCATATTATCATGTTATAATCATCATGTATTGAACCATTGACACCGTTCTTGTTATAAGCCTATGAAAATGCTATATGATGATGAATCAATAAGAAATAGAACAACAAGGAGAAGGCAGTAGTAGTAACAGTTGTCATTTTGCTAGGCCAAGTGATTTTATTGATATTTATGTCTAAGTTAAGTGATTTTATTGATATAAAATAAAGTTCAATGACTTTATTAAATAAATTGTGAAAGTTGAGTGAATTTTTAAGCTATTAACTCCTATATTTTTTTAGTATTACTTGTTATATTTCTTTAGCTTATATGCCTATATTTTTAGGATTGTATTGGAGCATTTGATGGCACACATGTCAAAGCTAGATTGCCATAAGGTCAACAAATACCTTATATTGGACGTAAATGTTATCCGACTCAAAATATCCTTGCCGTTGTGAATTTTAATATGTGTTTTACATTTGCATGGGTTGGGTGGGAATGAGCGGCTCATGATAGTCGTAT
Organism: Solanum chiquidenum; assembly: GCA_029582725.1. Taxonomy (NCBI): domain Eukaryota; kingdom Viridiplantae; phylum Streptophyta; class Magnoliopsida; order Solanales; family Solanaceae; genus Solanum; species Solanum chiquidenum. The sequence continues at coordinate 6,685 of JAJOOS010015109.1, forward strand.
ATTTGGTGAGACTCTTCGTAGAAGTGAACTTAACTTTCCACATCCTTTAGGAAACAAATATTATTTAGTGGATGCAGGATATGCACATATGAAGGGATATATGGCTCCATACAAAGGAGACAATGTGAGATATCATCTTCTTGACTTTCATTGTGGTGCAACAAGACAATTGCGTGAGCCAAGAGGACATATTGAAAAATTTAATTATATGCATTCTTCATGTAGAAATATACTAGAGCGCACATTTGGTGTTTGGAAAGCAAGGTGGTCTATTTTGCGAGATATGCCTTATTATAACATTGACACTCAAAGGGACATCGTACTTGCTGCTATGGCCATTCACAATTATATTAAACAAAAATGCAATGTGTATGATGCCTTTCAAACGGCTGAGGATGAGAGATATATTCTATCGATTGACTCCGAATTTGGCAAAAGTTCAAGCACTAACAATATAGAAAAAGATATGGAAGAACAAAGTGATACTTATTGAATGGGGCTTCATGACATGATTGCTAATGAAATTGGTAACGTGATGTTTGTATTATTTTAGTATTTCCACTTTTATATTAGTGTAGTGTTCTCTGTCATTTTGATATTTGTATTTGAATCAAACAACTTATTTTTGAAATATGAATTTATATTCCTCTTATAAATAATTTTTGGTGATAAAAAAGTATGTGAATGATAGACAATTATTATTACTTATGAATGAAATTAAAATAAATCTTAAATCTTTCAAGTGATCTATTCAAATTATATATTTTTAAAATCTAAAATAAGTTGCACACATAAAATTAACTTAAATAATAAATTTATATTCCTCTTATAAATAATTTGTGATGATAAAGAAATATGTGAATGATAGACAATTATTATTACTTATTATGAATGTAACTAAAATAAATCTTAAATCTTTCCTTTGATCTATTCAAATTATATATTTTTAAAATCTACAATAAGTTGCGCATATAAAAGTAACTTAAATAATAAATTTATATTCCTCTTATAAATAATTTGTGATGATAAAGAAATATGTGAATGATAGGAAAATATTATTACTTATGGATGTAAAATATAAATTAATTTTGTTTTAATTTTTTTTAAGTATAAAAATCTTAAATTAATCAATTTTTTATCATGTTAACAGCTTTAAGGGTATTTCAGACATTTTGATAAAAAAAAAGTGTTTACCAGCACTTATTTGCCAAACCCATCAACAATTTTTTTTTCATCTGCAGCACTTTATCCCGACACATAACTACATATTTTAAAAATAAGTGCTAGCACTTTAAAAAGTTTCTTTTTTTAAGCCAATCCAAACGGGCTCAATTGTCTCTTTGTCTTTGACTTTATATTGTTAAATACTCCCTCCGTCCCATTTTATATGTCATCTCTTTCTATAAATAGTTGGTCCATAATATTTGTCATTTCATAAAATTAATGCATAAATTAACATATTATTCATTTTTTACCCTTGTGAGTTATTAGCATTGAAAACATACATTTGACCAACTTAAAAAAGTTAAGTAAATGATTTATGTTCATTGGTTAAATTAATTAATGAAAATAAATTAATTTATATTCATTGATTGAAAACTTGAGTTCCAAAAATATTAAATAAGGATAGAAGGGTAAAGTTACATAATTTCTTAATGCAAGTGCAAAGCAAAAATGTGACATATAGAATGGGACGGAGAGAGTAATATATAATAGATGGCAGGATGAAGATGAGCTTAGGGATGGCAATGGGGCTGGGTGAAATGGGTCGAAGTGGATGCACAGTGAGTTTTAGGCTATACCGAGTGGGACGGGTCTAATGACAGCGGAGGCGGGGCGAAGGCGCAGGCGCGAAGTGGGGTGAGTTGATTTTTTTTTTTTTTAAAACACTAATGCATGGCGGGTTATGGGTCAAACAAAACAAAAGCTAAAAAAATAATAATCTAAAATCTCACGATAAAAGTTATTCAAAAAAACATATTGAAAAGGTTTCTGCAAAACAGAATTGAAAGCTTAATATATTATTACTGTTATATTTGAAAGTATTTTTTATCTTAAGTTTTTGTTAGTTTTTTGCTTATGTAAAGTAAAGTTAAAAATAGATATTTAACTTTTTGCTTATGTAAAGTAAAGTTAAATATAGGATTTGTTCTATACTTATTAATTAAAGGTTAGCAAAGTTGAGATACTGTATACAAGATTTGTAAATTAATTAATAGTATTTATTTGTGCTATTCAAATAAAAATATGAAAAATAATTCAATTATAACTAAAACCTGTCCTTAATCATATTTTAAAAGTGACGAAATTAAATTTATGCTAGAGCAGGGTCCGGCGGAGCAGGATGAATTGGAACACATAAAAGTACATTGTGGGGGGAGTTGAAAACTATGTGGGTTAAGGCTCAACTGCGCTCCGTCCCATTGTCATCTAGGGATGAGCTAACATATCGACTTGCCATTCAATTCTACTTACATATATAGATATATTCCTACGATTTTCTAGTTTTAGATTTTTTTTTTTGTAAAATTAGATAATAATAAAACACAATTTTTAATCACTTTTTGAAAGATAGTGTCATGATCCAGGCCGTCGTGATTGACACCCACACTAACCCTCCGGTGAGAGAATCATTACTACAACCCAAACTAACAAATTTTATGAAAATTAAGGCATTTAAAGATACGAAAGCTGATTTAAATGACAATAAAAATGGAGTCCCCATAAACTCCAAGATTTTAACAAACAACTAACCAAACTAATGCGGAAGAACAACCCCTAGAACCTGAAAGTCATTGTACCAAAACTCTACTAACGACAAGTCTAAGAACAAGGGGTACAACCCCGAAACTAAACAACGCCTTAAACAAATAGTCTGAGTCCAAAAAGAGTGGACTTAAACAAGAGAGATCCATGGCAGCCTGAAAGAACTGGCTCACCCTTGAATCCGGTCATGCTCACTAGTCACTTAGCTGAGGTCTATCAATAGCCGTCTGAAGATGTCATGTACTCAATAATGAACAAAAAAGTGCAGTATCAGTACACAACCACAGTGTACTGGTAGGATCACGTGGCTATCTCAATAAGTGAAACACATGCAAGTAACCACAATATTATAAAATAGGCATGTACCGAACATATACAATATTAGTCATCTTTTAGGATCAATGTAGCATTCGACGTTCTCAACAATACACATTGGTTATTATTTTAGAGCAACATACAGTCTTCCAATATCAATCATCATTAGATATGAATGTAATCATCACAAGTATATACACACCACAATTCAATGGTCCTCTCACAGAATCAAATTCAATGGTCCTCTCATGGAACCCACACCCAAACTGTTAGCATATCGAAACGTGGTACCTGATCCAATGTTTATGCTGGAACGTGGCAATTGATCCTATATTTATGCCGGAACGTGGCAACCGATCCTATATTTATGCCGAAGCGTGGCAACCGATCCCATGTTTATGTCGGAACGTGGCAACCGATCTATTCAACAAACCACAATCACAATCACAATCATACAACAAGAGGTGATTCATGGCATACAATTATTCAATTATCCTCATTTACGTTTAGGGTGATCAATAATGCAACATTCACATACATACATGCATTATAATGAGTAATTACAAACATATATCACACCAACATGAAATCACAAGCATCACCTACCTCGAATCCAAGCTTGAATCCCCTAAGGCATTTGAATCTTCCCTTTCTGGATTCTTCCCACTTGTTCGTGGTCTAAAAACATACAATTAACGCAAAGATCAACAAACAAGGCCTAATTACCCGGATTAGAATTAACATTATCAACCCTATGCCCAAACCCTTGATCCCCATACCCAGGTTAAGGTTTCTTCCACCATAAACCACAGATCAAAACCCTCCCCCATCGATAAGTACCCAAGAAACTAAGTTCTACGGATCGAAAAGCGGATTCGGAGAGTGAAAACCTTACCTTTAGCCTCAAGAATGGTGGAAAACTGTCAAGAAAACACCTGGGGTCGTTCCTTAGCTCTCAAAGTCGAAAAGTGTAGAATAAAATAATTTTGGGATTTATTTTTGACTTTAAGTCACCTCTGCCCCACCATGGCGGCACTTACCCGCTACAGCGGCCCCGCCCTGGCGGCAGAAATCCCGCCTCATCGGCTTGCACGGAAACAATGAGCAAAATTAATAATTTCAAGACCCCCATTTCACAACACACCTTTAACCAACGACGCTCAAAAAATACCGTTCACGCTAAGATCGATTCCGGGAGTTCTACTCACCCGAATTCAATTTCGTAAAGTCGTACAGATTCCTTAACGACTTATCTAACCACTCATGTAATCAAAATCATAAATAAGTCATCCGATTCTTACCAGATTTTCCTACACCTTGACGACTCTGATTTCGTCCAAATCTGAACTAGGTTGGAAAATCCAAAGTTACTACTCATAAGTTTTCTGGCCCCAATTCTTTCCCTATTGGCTTTTCTATAACGACGGGAACAAATCGTTACAGATAGTACATATTAAGAAGGAAATTGTGTAAAAATAACGGAAATAATTGCTCAGATATTTGTGAGTGAGGCTTATTTGGGTCTCGTAGTAAATACCCTGGCTAAATTTGTTGATGGTAGAGATGAAATTTCAGCTTCTAAAATTTGATTATTTGAACCTCCCACCCTGAATATTATTTTGCGTTGTTCTGTATATGAGTCTCTTCAAACCGCTTATTGCTATTGATTCGATGATTCCTATAAAAAGTGGTCAATGAATCAGTCGGTTAGCACAATAGGATAAATAAAAGTATTTTTATGAATTGGGATATATATTTCGTAACTATCTCACCTTTTATATAAGATAGTTAATCCCACCATTTTAATATAAAATAATTTTGGAAACTAATTAATCTACAATTAAACACAAAATAGATAATTTTGAAACTTTTATCTTTTATCCTATTTTAATCAAACAACCAATGTCTATTGTTTTCCTACCGAAACCTAGAATGAATAATACATGAAGATTCATTCAACTCTGAAGCATAGTCAACTTTGAAGATTATAAAAATTTGCAAGTCAACAGTATCCCTTCGATTTTGAACATTGAAGTCAAGTGTATAGTAATTATTGAGTTTGCAAATTACAACATAAGTTTCTATTTTCACAAAAAAAATTGTGCTCTGTCTAATACAGTATCAGACACCTGATAGAAAATAAAAAAAAAGAAGAGGAGAAAAGACATAAATTCATCCTTGAAGTTGTACCGAAAAGTCAGTTATACGCTTAAACTATTGAGACGACCTAACACACTTATTCTACTCAAAAGTGAATTTAATATATACCACCCTCAAAACTGACATCAAAATAAGATTAAATAAAAAAAAATAAAGAAAACACGTTTGAGTAAAAAAGAAAAAAGGTAAATTTTTCCCACCCCACCCTTCTCTTCATGTTACCCTACCTTTCTTCTTGCTCCATTTCTTTCTCATCACAAACACTCTTTAAGCTATTTAAGCTATGACTAATGTGAAAAATAATTTTTTTTCAGAAAAATAGAAAATAATATTGCGGGATAGAAATTCATAGCAAAGATCGCGAAGTTTTTCAATTAATTAGGTTCACTGTTCGAAAAAAATTCCGGCGAGACATCTAAAATTGGTCAATCCTTACTATTCACACATCAAATTCGTCAAGTCACGAACGAATTATTGAATTTATTTTTGTGTTTTTTTGTTGATTGTGAGCATTTGAGATAAGAAAATTTTCAGATCTTGCTTTTTTTTGTGTAAAAAGTTTCTGGATTTTGCACAAAATTCAATTTTTTAATGTATGTTCATAGATCTTTCTTCTCTCTCAGAAAAACCCTCTCTAGATTTTTTTTTCAAAATCAGTAATAGTAAATCGAGCACTAGTTTTTCAATTGTCTGACTAAAATCTTTGCAAATAAATATTGCAAATTTTCACAATTCTCCTTTTTGAGCTTGAATGAAATTTGTATATTGTGATCATTTTTTGTGGTGGGTTTGGTGATGGGTGAAAAATTAGTGGTGGTATAACTTTTAATTTCGATAATGACAATGAAACTCGTGATTTTGATGTGGATGGTGAATTTATGGTTATGATTGTGATGAATTTCAATGATAGTGATATGGTTTCGATGGTGAATTTAGTTAAATTTATGATATTTTTTATTGATTTTTTATGATGACAATGATTGTGGAAAGATTCCGGTGGTGAATGTGATTATGAGTGGTGAAATATATGGTGGTGGAGAAGTGAATTTGATGATAATAACAACAATGGTAGTGATTTAATTGTGGTTTTTTGATGGTGTATTAGGGAAGAAGAAGAAATTGGGTGACATAATTTTTTTTTAAAAAATCTGACGTAATTATTGATATGGCAGTGACATAGTGATGACGTGGCGCGAGTGTGAAACACTTTCTCATCATGTGACTGGTCATATGTCTGTCAAGGTTGAAATTAATTCACTTTTAAGTAATTCAGGTGTGTAATAGATCGTCACAATAGTATAAGTGTGTAACTGATATTTCGTGACAAATTTAGGGGGAAATTTATGTCTTTTCCAAAAAAAAATTAAACAAGAATGATGCACATAGGAATTAGGATTGACAAAGATGGCCAAGTTGGAAAATCATTCTCTTAACTAAATTTGGATTCGACAAACCTTAGGGCCCATGTGATTAATTTTTTTTAAAAAAAAATTCCACCCGATATTTAGTAGGATTCACAGTCAGACTAAATTGGAATTCGCCCCAAAAAATTTCACATTAAGGGATAAAGCGCTCTCTAACAAATGTGACTTTTGTATCCAAGGGGACTCGAACCTAAGTAATTCCTTGTTCAAGTGGATTTTTGGGATGAATGATCAAAATGTATTCATTTGAGTTGAGTGTATACTGTATATGTATTTGGATATTCTTTTATTCTATTTTGGCATATCACAATATATGTTTTTTTCCTTCCAGTGGATGATAGTACGCTTGTTTTGTGATTAAACTTAAACTAGATGATTTGAGAACTCGAGTAAATATTAATTAGGCAATATGAGTGTAGACGTGTAGTATATATGAAGTTTACGTACGTGTTGCTAAGTGTATTTTCTATATAGATTTTAGAACGAAGGTAAGAACCTTTCATCTTTTTTAGAAGTAAGATTTATTTAATTAATATTATGCATTATTACATACAGAAATGACTATAATGCAAGATTGTTTTGACAAATAAGAGTGTTACTACAAATTAAGTTATGTAAAGTCTCTTTAGTAAGAACCTTTAAGTTCAAATGGAGATCTAAATAAACAACAACAACAACCAAAGAAAATAAAATTACTTCATATATACTTTTAAAACTCATTATAAAATTTGTATGAAATACTATCACCCCACCCAAAGATCTCCAAGTATACACATAATTGTTTGCTACCTTTATTTTGTTTAATGTATGGCATAATATAGCAAGCAAAACATATATGGATTAATCAAACGTTCTCAATATAATAAATACGTGAAGAAATTAAACAATGTTTCAAACTTTTAATTTTAAAGGTAAATCCAAGCCACACCTTTGAATTTTTAAGGAACTAGATGAATTGACCGCGCTCTGTACGGTAATAATTGACGTTATTAAACTTATGAATAATCTATTTTAACATTCTAATATTAAACTAATGGAAAGATAAATTCCTGTGAATAGTTTTTAGTCCCTAAATTAAAAGACATCAGGTTTTATATTTTAATTCATGTTGAATATTTTTATATTCACTTATTTTACAAAGTCCAAGCCAAATACCCTCTTAAAACACATTTTGTATCATAACATGTTTAGGTGAAACTATACCTCCTCTTTTTCATCTTTTAAAAAATGTTTTCTTACTTAAAAATGCATATAAATTGTCTTTCATTCACATTTTATTCTAAAAGTAGTCATGCCATTGCAATAAAACTTTAGCTGCATATAACATTGAGACAATATTTTAAATGATCACATAATCGATTTATGTATTTTCTCTGTCAATTTACTTGACTTGCTAATACAATCATCTAGAAGATCATAAATGTTAATTCGTGATAGTAGATTAATTATTACTTATTAGTTATTACCTTTATCAAATTACTACTTATGTTTATTACTCTTAAAAAAAATACACGTACTACATACAATAATTTTCTTTTTATTATTTATTAATGTAATATATACGTTTAAAAAAAGAGAGGAAGAAATCTTCAATTTTTCATTTTCTTTTCCCTTTATTAGCATGTGACCTTTTTTATTTATTTATTATTTTTTGATATATATATATATAAAAAAAAAATTGAAGGAAGATTCTTCATTTGCTTGGAGAAGAAGGTAAGGGTTGACCCCAATCTTGTTAGCATACAAATGAAAAGTAAAGTCTTGTTTATAACATATAAAATAAAAGTAGGCATTTGGTCATAGATGTGAGGCTCAAATTTGAAGTTTTAATTTAAAATTAATATTTCATTTATAATAGGGGAGTAAAGTTTAATTTCAATTTTAAATTATGATTTTGAATTTCATATTCTAAAAAATAAAATAAAATAGAATTTCAAGTTTCAAGTTGTGATTTTATTTTATTTTTAAATATAAAACATAAATCATAAATTTATATTTTTCCAAAATAAGATAAAATGACCTATAATTTTAAATTAGAAAAACTCATATTCAATGTGAATAACTTATATGTACTAATATGAAATGACTATATAAAAGAATAGATAGTTTGTATGGCAAAACTATTTAAGAATGGAAGAAGTTTGAATAATTTTTACAAATTATACAACTTAATAGATCTCAATTATATTTTAAAACAAAATTTGTAACTCAAATAAACATGATTTCAAATCAATTATAGCTAAAATAAATAAATAAATTTCAAATTAATAAATATGTTTAAACGGGCCCTAAGCAACACAAAGCCCATAAATGACCGGTCCATAATCGACCAAGTAATAGAGTCCGAGTCGGTTTTCTCTAATTTGTTCTTCCAGTTCCTCTTTTTAGCTATTGTGATCTTCTTTGATTTTCTTTTTATCCTTTTTCAAACTTAGCTATCTGAAATTAATTCAATTGATTGCTTGAAAAAAAAAAAACTTTTCAGTATCAATTTTAGGGATTTGATAATTCTGCAGAAATTCATGTTTGGATCCTCAATAAGATGATTCTTTCACGTATTAATCGCTCTCGCTCGACGATCAATAAAGTAAGCGGAGTATTATTTATACAAATGTTTATTTTTTTGATTTTTTTGGTTTTTTTTTGGGTTGATATGATAGGTTTTCTTTTTCATTGAGCACAGGCATTGATTTCTGGTGGTCATGGTGCGAGGTATGCGATTTTGGATGAAGTAGCATCAAGTAATGCGTGCATTACACGCGTTAATGGCGGATTAGGTTTTGTGAGAAGTTATTTAACATCCATTGGAGCTGGAAAGCATGGTGTCAATAAGGCGGCTTTGCAAAGGGCGTATTTGTCTGAAATTGATAAACTTTGTACAAACCCGAGACTCAGGAGGTTTTTTTGCAGCCAAGGGTCAAAGAAAAGTAGTGAGAATAATTATTTACGCGGTGTTTGTTTTTGGTTGATTTGAATTATGGTGATGGATTCTGATTGTTGTGTTTTGATTTTGTAGATTATGAGAACTATTACCCAAAGAACAAGAAAGAAGTCCCGAAAGGGAACAATCAAAAGGCGGAATCGGGTAAAGGTATGCAGTGCGTTAATCGGTTACATTTGGTGTTCTGTAACATAGGATGACGTAAAATTATTTATGATAAAAGTTATTGGCTTTACTAGAATCTGTAGATATAGGGGACAGTTTGAGCTGAGTTTACTTTTTCTAAAGTATGTTCATATGATCAAGCATAACTTTCAGATTACTAGAAGCATGGTGTTAGAACTTTCTGAAAAACTTTTAATGAATTAGCTAGAGATCTAGATCATTTCTACTATTTGAAATGTTAGGAAGATGAGGATACTTATCCATGAACTATGATGGAAATGCACATCGGGGATAGAGTTGGATTATAGCGATCAAATCATTTATACTACTCCACATAGAGATGGGAATAACAAGGGGAATTGGGCTTACTTGCTTAAGTTGAATGTGTAGAAGTAGATATAGATATTCTGCAGTATGCCTTGTGTGGTTCATTGTCTTTACAGACTGTACACTGCCTATGCAGTTCATGGATTGAAACCTTCTTAGTGTTAAGTTAAGCTTTGTGTATGGAAGTTTATGGTAAAGTTTCTTGGAGGTTAAGATTACACACTTCGCTATGAGTCTAAGATTGTACTGGGAATTGGATGTCTTCAATAGCAATTCTCACTTTAAAACTGTCTACTGGGCTTAATTTGACAGTGCAAAATGTCTGATATATTTATGTCAGTGTTAGTAAATGCCATTGGTTGAAGTGATGTGAATCAAAAAGTTATCACTTCATGGGTGAAGTCATGCGCTTTGAGAAGCGAGAACTTCAAATAATAGCATCCTGTTGGTTATTTTAATCTCAACTTTAAGGAATTGGATTGATATCAGCACTATTGTATATTGGATGCTGAAATTATTTTTTCAACTTCATTTTGAATGTTATAGTTCTCTCTTCAAAACTAAAATCATATGTATTTGGTATTTTTAGTTTTCTGCTAATTTTGCGCTTCATTTCAAAGAGGCATGCACTGAACTTCACTAGCTTTAAACCACATGGATCTTTTTGCTCTTGATTGTTATGGTACTCTCTTCTGTGCTTAGCGCTTTTAAAAACACTGATTTATGTAATCTAAGAGGGTTTCACAGATAATCCTCTATTTACGGAGAGATAGGATTGTATTTGTTATTGTTGTTGAGAAGAGAAATTTAATGATACTTTTGTATATATCACTTCTTGACGTGGCATAAATTACTAAACCGTGAAAGGAACAGTGAGCAGTAAGTGGATACCTCTAGTCATATAGTTAGACATGTCGCGAGTAGATATTTTATAACCTAGTTGGTTGTATGTTAAATAAGAAATCTTTTGAAAGCTTGCAGTTAAACATCATCTAGAAATTAATCAGGGTTAGCTCCAAAATTTACTTCCGGAAAATAAATGATCTAATCTACATCATTGATAATCTGATTAAGTATGATATCGTGTGAGTTTTCCCTTTCTTTTTTTTTTGTTTTTCATTCATTCCTCCTTATCTGCGAATAGTTTTTCTGAGTATCCTAACACAAATCTTTTCCAGAACTTAATTTTGGACCACTCATAATTTCTCTTCCCTTTATTTGTGTCAAAAGATCTATTGCGATCATAAAATTTTAGTCAATGAGCTGATAAATCAAATGTTTTTTAAAAGGTTTGCAGCGGTTTTAGAAAGATCCAAATATGCTCCTAGCACTAATGGCAGAAGCCATTCATTTGCTGCTAAATGAAGCCATTCATTTGCTGCTAAATTTGTATACTTTATCTACTTGGCATAAGACATAACTCTTTAAAAATATCAAGGAGTATAAGCTATAAAAACAATATTAGCATATCATGTCTCTCTAAAAGAAAATTGCTCTAGTAAGATTAAAGTACCAAGATCTAGGATACAATCATAGACTAAATGGATTTAATTAACTGAAACTTTTGTCACTATTGCGTGCATATATGTTATAAATCCTTCAACCCTTCAAGCAATATGCGGCACAAGAGAAGTAAGGAAAATCCATGAGCCAACCCCATCATCTCAACCTCTTAGGAACTACGAGATCACCACAAGGATACCTTCAACTTGCAGGGTGCACAGCTCGACCATAGAACCCTGTACAATAAATGGAATGCATTAACTGTTGCCTTTAGGATTGTTTTGACCCAACTCCTACAATTTGAAGCTAATGAAGAATAAATTAACAAGGGATGAATAAGAATACTATAGTTGGAAAATTAGTTTAGAGAAAAGAGCTAAGCACCGTCCAAGTTATCACAAGTTGGTAAGAACACTGGAATCGGGAAAATTAGATTAGCATGATATGCTAATATTATTTTATTAGCTTGTACTTGATACTTTTCAGCGGTTGCGTCTTATGCAAAGTGGATAAAGTATACAAATGACATACAATATACAGATTTTGCTGCAATGAAATTTCTTATTACTTCATCAATTTTTTATTTTATTTTTTGCAGCAAATGAAATAATTTGAAGCATGCTCTGAACAACTGAAATGGTTCAAATATATCCATAAGCAATTAAGAAAGTTCAATTATACCATGATTGGTTTCCACCTTTACTTCAAAGGGCTTATTTGTACCTTTTTAATTGTTCAGGAGTATATTTGAACCACAAGATAATGGTGGATACTTATGGTTCAGTAGGTTAATGAAGGGTAATGATAAAACATATCCAATAGGTTAGGGACACTTTTGACCATTTTTCATTAAATTAATAAAATAAATATTGTTTAGGTTAAATATCAGTTTGCGCACTCAAATTTTAAATCAAGGGACAGTATGTTCTCTTAATTTTGCATAGTTGAACTGAAGATCTCTAATTAAACACTTCCAGTGGACACGAAGATATTCAGTTGACTTTGAGCCTTTTGAGCCTGTTTGGATTGTCTTATTTTAAGTGATTTTAAGGCAAAATAGCATTTAAGCGCTTATAATTAGGCTAAAATGATTAAAACTAAATAAGCCAAAAGCCAGTCCAAACAGGCTCTTTATGTGAAGGCAATCTTTGTGTAAGGAAGTTTCTGGTACTGAGGTTCTAGTTGATCAAGAGTATACACTTAATATAAGTTTAAAAACTGTAATATCATTGCATTCTGTATAATAGAGTATGAAACAAGTGATAAGTAACTATTGATAGTATGACCTCCGCATTCTTTTCTTGTTTCATGTTGGGTTCCCTTTTGGCCTGACTATGGTGAAAAACTATTCTTTGGTTTCTTTTTGGGCAGAGGAAAGTACAGGTGAGCAAGGAAACCCTCAGGAGAACTTCATGAAGCAATATCAAAATATTCTCACACCCTTGCTATTTATTGGGTTTATTCTGTCATCGACACTTTTTTCTCCTCGTGAGCAGAAGGAGGTTAGTCTTAATCGACATTTACATCTACATTTGAGTTTTCATTGTTTCAGTCCCTTCCTGGGAGGATGAGTTTAGTGCCTTATGAAGTGTCAGTTCAATGTGAACTTGATTGTTATTGTGTTGATATCTATGTTAGGACCAACTCTTTGTAATCATGGCTTGCCTTTTCACAAGAAGGGGAAATGAGAGAACAAGTAACTCTAGTAGTAACAGAGGATTCTAGGATAGCGGGTGATCAAGGTAGGGATTAATTTTAGGGAATTGGTATTGGAACTTCCACAGACAGAAGTTGTGAGTTGGTTTAGAAGAACGGATTTTGGGATCGGTGTTCGAAATGCAATTTTCTGATGTTTCCAAAACCAAAATAATTTTGTTTGATTTTGTTTCTTTCCAAACGCGTGTTGGTTTTTATTTTTGGAATGTTGTCTGATAACTTTTTAAAAACCTAATGCCATTTAAAAAAGATTGGTTGATATAGCTACCCAAAAATTCTCATTAAAAGAAAGCTTTAATGATTTAGCTGTCCAAACGTTAATACTACTTATTTTTGAGGGAGACCAAAGTGATGAATTTTACTATTCAGCATTAGTGTTTGTGGAAGGTATCACTTGCATTTTTTTGGGGTTTGGATTGAATTTTTTTTATCTCAAAGAACATTTTAAATAATAATATTGTTTGGGTTGTTAAAAAAAATTGATTTTGTAGAAAGCCAGAAAATTTCCTAAGAACCAAACAGATTACAGGTGTTTTTCATTGTTTTCTGAACAACTATTTGCCCCAGAAACATTTCAAACACAGTTGTTTTCTCAAAAACTTCTCCTGATAAATGTTTTTGTGAGAAACAAACATGAAGCAAAATCCGAACTCCACATAAGGTTTCACTTACTTCCACAAAAATCATGAATGAGAAAAAGGTTCCCTCAGCTTGTTAGAGATCATTGGAGATGCTGCTTTATTGCAGATCCACCATGAACCCAATAAGAAATCTGAATTAGAATAACTTGATATTTATTAAAAAAATTCTACTATGGAGTTACAGCCTTCTCATATAAAATTGTTCTTCTGGTCTGCAACCGTTATTTCTTCTCTCCCGCCTCCCTCCAAGACAACCTGCATGAGTAAATAGAATAACTTGTAGTATATTGGTATTGGATTACTTGAGCCTGTCATTTACATGGTCCGATTGATCACTGAAAGATTTATGTTCTTATACCGTGCACTGGTTCATGGACAATTTCATGTTTTTTTCATTCCAATGCTTTATATTCAGAGACATTACTACCTTTTTGTCCTGTACATGCAAATCCAGATGGAGCAGCTATTTGCCTTAGTAGAGCATAAACCTAAGAAGAGAAACAAATCCATCCAGAATAAGAATTAGTGCACGAATTTAATTGAATTCGAGTAGTGAAATACATGAGCAAATTAACCTCATCTGCATTCCATTATAACTTTTTACTTAGTCTGAAATAACTCATCAACAAGTTTAATGATGACTCCAGTGGATAGAAGATTATATACTTGTTAAAGCAACATACAAGAGTGAGAAAGGAAACCTAAGTACCGACTCTATTTCATCCCACCTGAAGTCCTTGCATATTGGTTACATATTGCCTCACTCAAAATGACTATCTTGACATTTTTAACAACAATAAAAATAAGTAAAAATTGAAGTGGTTGATGAAGAACATCTTTTAGTGTGGCTTTGAAATTATTGAAGCAGTGCGACTTCTGTGTATATTAAATATTTTCAGTGATGGCTGGTGACTAAGCAGCCTTTTATTTTCTAAGGGTGGCAATTCTATCTATCTTCATTAGTTGGTTGTCTTCTGTATCTTTCTTAGCTTATCATGGTTATTAACGCTTTATGTATAATTTCAGATTAGCTTCCAAGAATTCAAAAACAAGCTACTTGAACATGGTCTTGTTGATCGAATTGTTGTTACTAACAAATCCGTGGCCAAAGTTTATGTGAGGAGTTCTGCACCTGGTATTAGTCAAACAGGTGATGACACTATTCAAGGTCCTACGAGTGGTACGGATGGTAGTAAAAACGTGGGTTACTACAAATACTATTTTAACATTGGGAGTGTTGAGTCATTTGAAGAGAAGCTTGAGGAAGCACAAGAAACCTTGGGAATAGACCCTCACAATTATGTTCCTGTGTTATATGTTAATGAAATGAATTGGTTCCAAGAACTGATGAGGTTTGGTCCAACAATATTGATTCTAGCTGTCCTTTATTTTATGGGACGAAGAGTGCAGGGTGGCATAGGAGTGGGAGGCTCTGGCGGGAAAGGTGGTCGTGGAATATTTAATATTGGCAAAGCGAATTTCACCAAGACGGATAAAAATGCGAAGAATAAGGTGTGAATCACTTTATATTATTCCTGCAGTTTCAAAAGTACCAGTATGTTGAAATAGAAAATTTAAAATGATACATGCCATGATATTTCTTGATTAGTTCTTAAAAAGTTATTGGCACTTTCTTGATACAGGTTTTCTTCAAGGATGTGGCTGGATGTGACGAGGCTAAGCAAGAAATTATGGAATTCGTCCACTTTCTTAAGAACCCCAAGAAATACGAGCAGTTGGGAGCGAAAATTCCTAAGGGTGCTCTGCTAGTGGGTCCTCCTGGGACCGGAAAGACACTTCTAGCTAAAGCTACAGCAGGAGAATCTGGTGTACCTTTTCTCTCGATTTCTGGGTCAGAATTTATGGAGATGTTTGTTGGTGTTGGACCAGCTAGAGTTAGGAGCTTATTTCAGGAGGCAAGACAATCTGCACCTAGTATAATTTTCATTGATGAGATTGATGCTATTGGTCGAGCAAGAGGGCGGGGAGGCTTTGCTGGAGGAAATGATGAACGTGAAAGTACTTTAAATCAACTGCTTGTAGAAATGGATGGATTTGCAACCACATCTGGTGTAGTTGTACTTGCTGGCACAAATAGACCTGATATATTAGACAAAGCCTTGTTAAGGCCTGGTCGATTTGATCGCCAGATTACCATTGATAAACCAGACATCAAAGGCCGTGAACAAATTTTCAGAATCTATCTCAACAAGTTGAAACTTGACCACGAGGCAGCATTCTATTCACAGAGACTTGCTGCTCTAACACCAGGATTTGCTGGAGCAGACATTGCAAATGTTTGTAATGAAGCTGCTCTAATAGCTGCTAGGAATGAGAGTACAATAATTACCATGCAACATTTTGAGTCAGCAATAGACAGGGTGATTGGTGGTTTAGAGAAGAAGAATAAGGTATTGGATCTTCTCACTTTCCCCCCTCCACTATCTACTTTTCTATCCCATGTTTCCATAACAACATAGGGAAGCGTGTTGCATCGTTACACCAGCAGCATTTTCTATGATGTTCTGTTCATCTTTTTCTGCATCTTGGTTGTCGAAGCCATTTGTTATTATGATAATGATAGGATTCATTTAACTTATCCTTGAAAGTGCATTGGTCCAATATCCATAGGTAGTGGAGCATTATAAATCTACTGCTTAGTAGAGGTTTGCTTAGATGAGTGTATTTGTAAGAGAGGTTTGCTTAGATGAGTGTATTCGTAGAAGAGGTTTGCTGTATTTCCTTGGGGGGCAATTGGGATGTTGATACAATGTTCCACCATCTGAACTTGGATAAATTGCTTCAATTTTTAGCAAGTAAATTTCTCTTTTGTTTTATAATTAGTGTGAATAAAATATTTTTACCTGTTCATATTAGGATTTGTACTGTAATTCAATCACACTATTGAGTTCTTTCTGTAATGAGAAGAGCATTGCGAGGTTGGTGAACAATCTCCTGGAGGCTTGGGGTAAACCACTGTGGCACAAGATAGGATACTTCAAAATTTGGCAAAATACCTAGGGATCCCCCTAAACATGTCGCCGTTTTTTTCAGTGCTTACTGGAACTAATTTTAGTCCTAACTCACCCCTGAACCTGGCATTTCGATATTCTCGACCTCCCTGAAGAGCCTCTGCCACCTGGCAGAGAAAGTGGTCCTCTTCATTTTTTTGGTCTCTTTCTTTTTCTAGATAACGTTTCTTAGTTTTGTTGTGTGTATATAATTTGTGCTTGTGTCTTTGGAAACTGGACAATTGCAGCCTAAACCCAGAATATTGGCTGGAAATAGCCTAATAAACCCAGAAAAAGTTTGTTAGAAACGGGCTAAATTCTAACCCAGAAAAATTGACTAGAAACAGACCAATTGAAGGTTTAAACTGGACTGGTAATTTTCCATCTAAGTGCTTTTACAACTACACTCACAATCTCCTTCAACAAAACAGTCACCAAAGTGCATAAAAACTTCACATCCGCCAGAAATAAACATCAAAAATAGACACCAGATATCCAAGTTGTTTTTAAGGGAGATTTCCCACAACTGACCAGAAATTAACCATTAAAACAACCCATAAAACCCAGAATATGAACCCTCTCACTGACGCACCTCGCCCGAGAATAATTATTGGAAATCTCAAGAAGAAATGTTGAAGGAGGCATCTAAGGTGTGGCCCAATGGTCAGTGAAGGGGTGTGGGTTGAGAACCATGAGGTCTCAGATTCAGTTCCTAACAGAGGCAAACCAACATTAGTTGATTTCTTCCCATCTATTTAAGCCTTGGTGGATAGACTTACCCGGTCTGTGGAATTAGTCGAGGCGCTCGTAAGCTGGCCTGGACACCACTGTTATAAAAAAAAAAAATGTTGAAGAGGAAACCCTAAAATCTTCTAATTGTTAGACAAACTTAACTGAAGAAAAGAAACGAGAGTGAAGAGTCTTTTTTGTTTAAAATGGACCTTTTCACTTTTCCAGCCTTTCATTTTTATTCAAAATTGTTTTCTCCTTTTTTTTTTTGTTGTTCTTCTATTTTGGTGACAAAATATTTTTTTCCCCAAGTTTACAGCCACATCAGATGAATTTCCAACACGGATAGTGTGTGTTAACACTCAACTGAGGTCCAATCGTTTGAAGTGGTCTAGACTATCGAAATGCCGCATTCAGGGGGGTAATTAGGACTAAAATTAGTTCGTGTGCACCAAATAAAATATTATAAGTTCTTTTTTTTGGGGGGAGGAGGGGCTAGAAATTCTGCCTTAAAATTTTACAGGAAGATGTTACTGCATTGGAAGGAATTATTCAACCTGTCCAATATTGCAAGAATTATTGTTGTCATCTGAATTTGTACTTCTAAAGTAGTCTTCTTCTGAATATTCTGTCATCCAATGCGTTTGAACTGTTTTGGTGCCAATTGAGTTGGAAATCTTGTCTATATTAATTGAGCTTTTTGTCATTTGATGCTACACCCAAGGACTCTAAGAGCTACTTTGTGTGGTATGGTCCCTGGGTATTGTTAACCTTCTGTTTGTCTCCTACCCCATCCCACCCCTCCGAAAATGTTGGCCTTTACTTGGTTTACTAATAAGGGGGTTGGGGGTTGACAAATAAAGACTGGGGCTTCGTTTAGCTGCGTATGTAGGTAGGAAAAATGAGTCTGACATTGAATAGCCATAGTGAGTTCATCACCAGTGGCATAAGCAGACAGTGGGTTTCACGCATGATATTCTTTGCTTCAACACCTTTTTACCTACTTGTTGATGACATTAGATGATTCTTTTTCTTTCCTTTTGCTTCAGTGTCTTTTCTTTTTACTCAATATAAAAAGGGAACTTTGATGCTATGTTGCTCGGACTCTTTCAAAATGTCGACGGGTGCGTGTCGGATCCTCCAAATATAGTGTATTTTTGAAGAATCCGACACGGGTGCGGCATCATTTTTGGAGAGTCCGAGCAACTTAGCTTTGGTGAATGTCGACCTGAGTGATGTATGATTTGGATCGACATTTCTTGAGATGCTTTTGAAAATTGCTGGCCGGCAATCTTTAGATTTTAGTAAGGACTTGCAAATGGAACGAATATTTTGCTGTTGTTACTGCTCTTTTTTCCTGAATTTTCTGAATGTTTTGTACTGCTTTACTTATTAGTTGATATGTTTTCTTCACGTCAACTAATTCGTAATAATTTTGATTTGCTGCATTTGAGCCTAGGGTCTTTAGAAAACAGTATCTCTACTAGTACGAGGTAGGGGTAAGGTCTGCATACACTCTACCTTCCCCAGACCCCACTTGTGAGATCACGCTGGATGTGTTGTATATATAATAATATAATTCAAAGTAACATTTGTGGTTTCGGCAGGTCATAAGTAAGCTGGAAAGGCGGACAGTTGCCTATCACGAAGCTGGGCATGCTGTTACTGGTTGGTTCTTGGAACATGCAGAGCCATTGCTTAAAGTGACAATTGTTCCCCGTGGTACAGCAGCCCTTGGATTTGCTCAGTATGTTCCTAGTGAGAACCTTTTAATGACTAAAGAACAACTGTTTGATATGACATGCATGACTCTTGGTGGCCGAGCTGCTGAGCAGGTAAAATTATCAACTCTCTTTTCTTTCATATGTTTACCCTATTGGCATTGAGACTTAATTCATTGAAAACAATAGTAAAAAAATAAATAAAGAAAACAGCAAAAACAGTATCTCCTCTATCCCATTTTACGTGGCACACTATCCTTAAGGCTTCCGGTTGGAACCAAAAACAATTGACACCTTTTTTATATTTAGAAATGATTAAACTTTAAACTTCTAATTATACCCTTAATAATAAGAGGATTTATAGCCAAACATTGTCTAATGACTTGTTTAAGACCACTAGTTTCAAAAGTCCGTCTTTCTTTAACTTCATGCATAGCCAAACACCATCACATATAATGGGACAGAGGGAGGCCGAGCAGTGACGGGTAAGGGAGGATGAGACCTAAGAGATTTGTATGCTTTGGAAGAAAAAGCTTGTACTGTTCGGGAAGGGATTTTGATTTATCAAAAGGCGAATCTATTTCACCAACTAATATGCCACCTTTTTATTTTTACCATGGTTACTGCTTGCTTCAGTTATTTTCTAGTTATATCATATAATTTCTTTTACCTTTTTCGTGAAATAGGTGTTTTTACATGAACAGTGTTATTTTCTTTGTTGGTTTTAAAATGGGAGATGATAACTTAATACTTGAATTCTTGAACTCCTTTTTTTGTTCTCTCTTTATTCTATTAGTTAGTTCCTGGTGGGGACATGATTTAGTAATCAAGGATCATTATTTGTAACTTATAAGTTCTGCTTTTCTCAGTCATACTATTATAATATTTATATCAAATTAAATTTATGTTGGAATTTTCCTGAATTCTCTGGTAACATTGATTTTTGTTTTCTAAACTTTGTTAAAAATGCAAAAAGTTACTACTATCAAATAGAGCAGCACTGTAACCTGGAAAGAAAAGTTTACAAAAAAAAAGAAGATTAAATGGGACCAGGACAGGGCACGCTGTAAACTAGGAAAATGCTAATCTAGTCATTGTTAAAACTGAAGGAAGAACTATCAAATGGAGCAGCACTGTAACCTGGAAAAGAAAGTCAATAAAAAAAAAGATTTAATGGAACCAGGGCAGGGCACGCTGTAAACTAGGAAAATACAAAACCGGCTAGAACTTAGGCTGGTTAATGCTTCATCATCCTTGAGTGCCATCCCTACTTCTTTGGCACATGTGTAGAATTTCTTTTATGCTCTCTGCAGAGATATGTCCCCTTCAAATTTGCTGTTATTCTGTCATCTAAATCTTGTGCTTTGTAAGGGGCAGAAGGTTTTGAGTTGCAGAGTTGAAGATCATTTGAACTTATTTAGCTTGGTTCTAAACTTCAAATGGCTCATGGCACTTTTTCCTTTTGAGACGTCTGGATAACATCACTTTCTAATAATCTGCTTTGCTTCCACACCTTCTAGAAAAATGGTTGGCTTCTTGATGGTGAATCCATCATGACTTGCATCACTAGGGTGTTGTGATTCTCTGCTTGACTATTTCTAGGCATCTAAGTCGCACGATTGAACTATCATAATATGAATGGTTGGTTTTCTAGTCGTCTAGCAACTTCTACAGAGCCATATGTCTTGACGGTCCGAGTGTGTGTATCCTAAGTAATCCATAGTGGGGTTGGTCCCTACACAATATACTACCTTTCAACCCCATTAAAAAGCAGCTCAATGAAGTTCTAGATCTTGTTGATGACTGGATTCGTATGGAACAAATACCTTTTGCTTAGGAACTCTGCCCGTGATACTCTGTTTTATGGCCAAGATTTAGTCACTACCTTATTGAAAAGGCAGTGTATATATAATATTTGTTCAAAAGCAGCTTGGCCTTTGCTGTTCGTTTGACTAGTGGATTAGATTTTTACCATCTTCATATGATTATTTTTTGAGTAGGTATTGATTGGGAAGATCTCGACTGGAGCTCAAAATGATTTAGAGAAAGTCACCAAGATGACTTATGCCCAGGTAGCAGTATATGGTTTCAGTGACAAGGTTGGTCTCCTTTCGTTTCCACAAAGAGAAGATTCATTTGAGTCAAAGCCTTACAGTAGCAAGACAGCAGCAATTATCGACACTGAAGTTAGAGAATGGGTAGCCAAGGCATATGACCATACAGTACAACTCGTAGAGGAACACAGAGAACATGTGGCTCAGATTGCAGAAATGCTGCTTGAAAAGGAAGTCCTCCACCAAGAAGATCTGATCCAGGTATTGGGTGAACGCCCATTCGTGAGTGTTGAGCCCACAAACTATGACAGGTTCAAGCAAGGATTCGAAGAAGAGAACAAAGATGGCGCTGAGGCAAAAACCGCACAAGATGATGGATCATCATCGCCTGTTGAACCGGAGATTGTCCCAGTATAGTTGTGGTTTTTAACTGAGAATGCAGGGTAGCGAGTTTCTGGTATTAACGTTCAATTTTAGATTGTTGTAAAATCATTAGTCATGATATTAATAACACAAACATGTTTTTTACTAATTTTTGTACCCCAAAAAACCATTTATTACAAAAAGGAAAAGAGATTGTTGTGAACTTATTTAGGTTCCTAATGACATTCGAATTTTAACTGATGTTAAGTTTCTCTTTTTCTTTTGTCCTAGTCTTGAAGTAAAACAAAATTATGCGGTTACTATCAACAATGTAATTAATACTTGAGTCACGGATCTTTTTGAAAACAACCTCACTACTTTAATGAGGTAGTGACAAGATTTGTGTACATAATGTACGGTATATCCTATCATCTCATGATCATACTTGTTGTTTTCTTAAATTTGATGGTCTTTAGTTTTTTACCACGGTTATTCGTTTAATGAAATTTATGAATCAGTGTATTTTTATCTATTCAATTCTAATTCACTCGACATGATTTTCGATAACCTTTGTCTCATTTGATATATAAATTACGTAGGAATTAAGTTATGGAATATAAGTTATGTAGTATTTTTCAGAATTTATTATAGTATCCAGAAATTGAAGTTATACTTTTTGGGGCTTAAAGATTTTTTGGTAACTAATGGAATATATAAGCAAGTCTTTTTTCTTTTTTTTGAAAATATATTATGCCCTTGTAACATATAACATAATACGTGGGATATTATAAAACGGTCATATAAATTTATAAAGTCAAAAAAATCTTAGTTACTTCAGTAAAAATTGATATTTTTATGTTTTTTATGATATAACTTGTGAGATATTATGGTACAAAAATATACACTTATTTTCAAAAGTTATTTGTTCTTTCCATGTCTGGGACATTCTTAATCGCCTTTTGTTAAGTGTTGAAAGGCAAAAATTAAAGACTAGAAATTTAAAGGATAAAAATTAAACACCACCCTAAAATAAAGATATTTGTGTGAAAGACCCTTATACAAGTAAATCATTTACTAGACAATTACAAATAATACTATTTAGTATTTAATAACACAATTGATAATCTAGAACAAATGACAAATATCCTATTATAGTAATTAAAATTATCCATGTCAAAATTCAAAGTTGGTAATGAAGTCACCAACTGTACATAACATTTGAGGAAAATACTGATGGCATTTGCTACACAATTGAGCTAGGAGACAGTATCTCAATAAGGCATAGTTCTTGCAACTTATCTATCAATACAAGAATAATAATATAAGATTTTTTTTTGGAATTTTATGATGTCTCTACTTTCAAAAAATTAATTTTAAATATAAAACAAGAAAAAAGTTAATTAATTTTGTTCTTATTTTTAATTGACAAATAATTTGAGATATCTAACTTTAATAACGTAGATAAATAATATGAGACTGATGAGGTGTAGTTTAAAATGACGTGAAGCTTAAAAAAATGAAAACTTTTAAGACTTATAATCATAAATATGTCGTAACATTTGTCTGATTATGACTCCTTTGCAACCTGTGATCTTAAAGATATCATAATATTTGTATGACTATTAATTTGTTTGACTTGACTTCTAAAATCAACTTATTTTAAGACTTAGAGTCATAAATACATCATAATATTTGTGTGATTATGACTATATTGTGATCTCAAAGATATCATAATATGAGTGTGATTACTGGGCTGATGGACAATATTTCTAAAATCAACTTATTTGAATCAATTTTAAAAATGAGGAACTTTCACAAATAGCCACTATAATAAACTTAATTATGCTACATAGCTATAGTTTGCATATTTACGGGTTGTAGCTATAGTTTAAGCTGCCTCATTTGTATAATTCGTGGATTTGTATAATTCGCAGGTTTGTATAATTCGCGGGTACATTTGTATAATTCAGTTATTTTTGTATAAACTCAAAATAACGAATTTATACAATTACAAACATCAGAAGTGCAAATAGTTATACAAATTATATTATACAAATTCTGAATTATACAAATGCGCGAATTATACAAAACTAAAAAGCTGAGCTGTGTAATTATAGCTAAAAGTAAGCCGCGAATTGTAATTAA
>JAJOOS010015110.1:0-37065 GCA_029582725.1 Solanum chiquidenum
CTCCATTTAGCATAACTTTAATGTAATTCATATAATATACTACACCTTATATTTAATTACCTATATAACAAAGTAAATAATTAATGTTAAACCTAGTTGATTAGCAAACCATGGCGTACTGCAAAATGAATGGCAGAACTAACGTCTTTCTAATGGTTTAAAACTATAAGCATTATTCAACCTAATAATCAGCCATAATTAGGCATAAGGACCAATAAGAGTCGTTACTCTTAAGTTTCAGAACACCACCGCAGTAAGACAAATTGGAACCTTAACATTGCAATTCTAATTCCATCTTTCTTTCTCAATTCCAATTCTTTACAACATGAATGGTTGGCCTAACTGTTTTCTCATCATTCATCTAACAGCAATACTAATATACTATACATATGCACACTTCACTTTATAATATAATAATCATAATAAATAAATAACAATCGGCACTTTAATTCATGAATGCAGTGAATCCAATTAAGTATTTTGCACCCCACCAACAAAACCAATCAACTTTATGCTTAAACCATGGACTTCACTTACTGCTACTCAACCAATTATTAAATTAATTACACCGCCACAAAAGCCAAACTCAATTCATTAGCCTTTACTCAATATACTATATATGTAATTTGCCAACAATATTTCTATGCAAACCCAATTGAATTGCAATACGAGAATCACATACACGATAAGTTTCAATAGCATCTATCATTCCCTAATCAATAAAGCATATGCATCCCATTAGTATAACTACGAAAAGTTAAAGTAAAAGTTCACCTGAAATCGCTTCTTTAATTTGCTTTGACAATCGTGCGGCTCCTTTCTGTTTTTCTTCCTTTCTACAAATCAGTTATCACCCTAATTGTATATCTTAAAATTATAAAAGTGGTAAAGGTGATCCTCTATTAATTTTAATTCTATCTTCTTTAACCACCAACTAAATTAATTATTAAAACTATCCCACTAATTTCATAATTGTAGTTATGAATAGTCCAAAATACCCATTTAAAATCTCTCGAAAAGTATTTTATGAAATAAAAAATTCTAGTACTCAAAAAGATTAAAAGGGTCGTTACAATGTAAATAATTCAGAATATTTCTTAAATTTCTTTTCCTGATATTGTTGTGTAACAACACATTTGAAGTGTGAAGAATTGAAAAAGATTCTCAAGTAAGTCATCACCAGTGATAGTATCTCCATATAATTTTAATATGAAATTTACTTTGTATCTTTAGAATCGAAGATGTATCTATTCATATCGAGCTTTCGATAATACCGTAAATTTTAGATGATCATAACGATCCTTCAAACTGATACATAATTCAAACAGATATTTCACAATTAAATATTCAACTTTTAGCCCCTCAAGAAGATGATGACTAAGAAAAATCATGGTCTTCGTTTTATCTTGACTTCATGCTTTATTTTCTTGTTTGATAGTTACCTCAAGACCTTTAGCGTCAAAGTAAATTTCAGCATTAAAGACCCATGACAAATAATTCTTTCAGGTAATCTTAAATGGCACAAATTTAAATTTTGACAGATTTGACATGATAGAAACTAAAAACAAAAGACGATCTAGACATAACAAAGTTAACTAAAACTAAATTGTGAAGCAAATAAATATAATAGATCCTAAAATATAAATTCATATAAAAATAAGTTGGTTACTAATTAATGTAACCCTAAAAC
Source organism: Solanum chiquidenum (assembly GCA_029582725.1). Classification (NCBI taxonomy): domain Eukaryota; kingdom Viridiplantae; phylum Streptophyta; class Magnoliopsida; order Solanales; family Solanaceae; genus Solanum; species Solanum chiquidenum. The sequence goes on from JAJOOS010015110.1 coordinate 1,691, forward strand.
AATGATAATATATGATATTAAAATTTGGTGAGAAATCGCAAGATATTAGTTTATAGTATGTAATTAATATGTTAATTAATTATTTTTTTAGATCAATCATTTCAAAAATAAAATCAACAATAGAGTAATACATTAAATAATAAACCTATTAAAAAATACATAAAATTAATTACTCCCTCTGTCTCAATTTATGTGACACATTTTGGATATCGAGATTCAAACATGTCTATTTTTTACCGTAAATTTTTTCTATATATTTTAAATATTTTGTATTATCAATTATTGAGACTTATAGTACTTTTTGTGTAGTTCACCAATATAAAAATTTTCATTTTAAAAAATTTGAAAGTTTCATGAGCAAATTCTTGGTCAAACTTAAATTGTTTGACTCTCGAAAAGCGAAATGTGTCACATAAATTGGGACAGAGGGAGTATAATATAACATACATAAATAAAAATTTAAATAGTATCATAAGATGTTCAAGAACAAAAATAGGCAATTGAATATTATTCCAGTTCCCCTCTTTGCTTTGCCTATGATTCTCCCCTTCTCAACACACCAATAATATTTAAGAGAAAAAGAAATATATATACTCAACTTCAGTTTCTTGATTTCTTTACATCTTGTTATTGTAATCCATACTCAAAATTCGAAAACAAATTATGATAATATTTATTTATTTATACTATGAAAATATAAAAATAGCTAAAAAAGTTCTATACATAGTAAAGTTAATATACTTTCTCCATCCATTTTTACTTGTCACTTATTTCTAAAATGGATTCATTTTTACTTGTCGCTTTTGACTTATTAAGAAACGACAATAATTTTGTTTCATGTTTTAGCCTCAGTATTAAATATTTATTTTCCAGATCATTTTTAAAGACATCATTTAATAGGAATAATTTTGAAAAATATTGGTGAAAACGTAAAGAAAGAGAAATATAGGTGAAAACATGAAAGATAGGGAAAAAATTTACTCAGTTAAAACCTAAAAAAAGGGTAATGGGTAGTGGATGCATTTTTTTTCTTTTTTACCGGTTAGTGGTGTAGGAGTTGGTCCAATGTTGGACTGTTTTGAGAAATGAAAGTAAAGAAAAATAATAATATTTGGATACAAATTATTTTCTAAAATATTGACATTTTGACATTTTGAATAATTATTTTAAAGTGTAGATGTTTTTACTAATTATGTTAGGGATTGTGACTAGTTTGCTAATTTTTCCTTTTCTAAATGACGGAAATTCGTAATACATAAAATCTGAAATACAACATAATTGTTGATTTTGAAAACAAAATCAAAAGAAATCTCACTAAATAATTGGTGACTTCGAAATTACCTTTATCAATTGAGAGATTTCTTGATTTAATTGAGAGATTTGTTGAGCAAATTTGGAGAAACTTGAAGAATTAATTTTTCATGAATATTGGGAGAGAACAATGGTGAAAACGTGAAGAAAGAGAAAATAGGTGAAAACGTGAAAGATAGGGAAAAAATTTACTTCGGTTAAAACCTAGAAAAAAGGGTAATGGGTAGTGGATCTATTTTTATATTTTTACCGGTTAGTGATGTAGAAGTTTGTCCAATGTTGGACTAATTTGAGAAACAAAAGGAAAGAATAATAATAATATTTGGATACAAATTATTTTCTAAATTATTGACATTTTGACATTTTGTATAATTATTTTAAAGTGTAGATATTTTTACTAATTATGTTATGGATTGTGACTAGTTTGTTAATTTAACCTTTTCTAAATGAAGAAAAATCTGTAATACATAAAATTTGAAATACAACATAATTGGTGATTTTGTAAAACTAAATCAAAAGAAATCTCGTTAAATAATTGGTGACTTCGAAATTATTTTTATTAATTGAGAGATTTCTTGAATTAATTGAGAGTTTTGTGGAACAAAATGGGAGAAACTTGAAAAATTAATTTTTCTTGAACAATGAGCGAGAGAACAATGGTGAAAACGTGAAGAAAGAGAAAATATATGAAAATGTGAAATATAGGAAAAAAGTTTACTACTGTTAAAATCTAGAAAGAAGGGTAATGGATAGTGGGTGTATTTTTTTTCTATTTTATCAGATGTAGAAGTTGGTCCAATGTTAGACTGTTTTGAGAAATAAAAGGAAAGAAAAATAATAATATTTGGATACAAATTATTTTCTAAAATATTGACATTTTGACATTTTGAATCATTATTTTAAAGTGTAGATATTTTTACTAGTTATGTTAGGGATTGTGACTAGTTTGCTAATTTTTCCTTTTCTAGACGAAAAATCCGTAATGCACAAAATTTAAAATACAACATAATTGGTGATTTTGGAAAGAAAATCAAAAGAAATCTCACTAAATAATTGGTGACTTCGAAATTACCTTTATCAACTGAGAGATTTCTTGAATTAATTGAGAGATTTGCTAAACAAATTGGGAGAAACTTGAAGAATTGATTTTCTTGAACAATGAGCGAGAGGACAATGGTGAAAACGTGAAGAAAGAGAAAATATGTGAAAACGTGAAAGATGGGGGAAAAATTTACCGAGGTTAAAACCTAGAAAGAAGGGTAATGGGTAGTGGATGTATTTTTTTTATTTTTTATCGGTTAGTGGTGTAAAAGTCGGTCCAACGTTGGACTGTTTTGAGAAATAAAAGGAAAGAAAAATAACAATATTTGGATACAAAATATTTTCCAAAATATTGACATTTTGTTATTTTTAATAATTATTTTAAAGTGTAGATGTTTTTACTAATTATGTTAGGGATTGTAACTAGTTTTCTAATTTTTCCTGTTCTAAATGACGTAAAATCCGTAATACAAAAAATTCGAAATCCAACATAATTGGTGATTTTGAAAAAAAAATCAAAAGAAATTTCACTAATTAATTAGGGACTTCCAAATTACCTTTATCAATTGAGAGTTTCCTAAATTAATTGAGAGATTTGTTGAAGAAATTGAGAGAAACTTGAAGAATTAGTTTTTCTTGAACAATGAGGGAGAGAACAATGGTGAAAACGTGAAAGATGGGGAAAATATTTACTTGGGTTAAAACCTAGAAAGAAGGGTAATGGGTAGTGGATGTATTTTTTTTTCTTTTTTACTGGTTAGTGGTGTAGAAGTTGGTCCAACGTTGGGCTGCTTTGAGAAATAAAAGGAAAGAAAACTAATAATATTTGGATACAAATTATTTTCTAATACATTGACATTTTGACATTTTGAATAATTATTTTAAAGTGTAAATGTTTTTACTAATTATGTTAGGGGTGTGACTAGTTTGCTAATTTTTCCTTTTCTAAATGGTGAAAAATTCGTAATACATAAAATTTGAAATACAACATAATTGGTGATTTTGGAAACAAAATCAAAAGAAATCACACTAAATAATTGGTGACTTCGAAATTACATTTATCAATTGAGAGACTTCTTGAATTAATTGAGAGATTTGTTGAACAAAATGGGAGAAACTTGAAGAATTAGTTTCTCTTCAACAATGAGCGAAAGAACAATGGTGAAAACGTGAAGAAAAAGAAAAAATAAGTGAAAACGTGAAAGATGGGGAAAATATTTACTGGGGTTAGAACCTAGAATGAAGGGTAATGGGTAGTGGATATATATATTTTCTTTTTTACTAGTTAGTGGTGTAGAAGTTGGTTCAATGTTGGACTGCTTTGAGAAATAAAAGGAAAGAAAAATAATAATATTTGGATATAAATTATTTTCTAAAATATTGACATTTTGAATAATTATTTGAAAGTATAGATGTTTTTACTAATTATGTTAGGGATTGTGACTAGTTTGCTAATTTTTCTCTTTTTTAAATGGCGGAAAATTCGTAATACATAAAATTCGAAATACAACATAATTGGTGATTTTTAAAATAAAATCAAAAGAAATCTCACTAAATAACTGGTGACTTCGAAATTACCTTTATCAATTGAGAGATTTTTTGAATTAATTGAGAGATTTGTTGAACAAATTAGGAGAAACTTGAAGAATTAGTTTTTCTTGAACCATGAGGGAGAGAACAATGGTGAAAACGTGAAGAAAGAGAAAATAGGTGAAAACATTAAAGATGAGAAAAAAATTACTGGGGTTAAAACCTAGAAAGAAGGATAATGGGCAGTGGCTGCATTTTTTTTCTTTTTTACTGATTAGTGGTGTAGAAGCTGGTCCAATGTTGGACTGTTTTGAGATAAAAAGAAAGAAAAATAATATTTGGATACAAATTATTTTCTAAAATATTGACAGTTTGAATAACTATTTAAAGTGTAGATGTTTTTTCTAATTATGTTAGGGATTGAGACTAGTTTTCTAATTTTTCCTTTTCTAAATGACGGAAAATTTGTACTACATAAAATCTGAAATACAACATAATTAGTGATTTTTAAAATAAAATTAAAAGAATTCTCACTAAATAATTGGTGACTTCGAAATTACCTTTATCAATTGAGAGATTTCTTGAACTAATTGAAAGATTTGTTGAACAAATAGGGAAAAACTTGAAGAATTAGTTTTTCTTGAATAGTGAGTGAGAGAACAATGGTGAAAATGTGAAGAAAGAAAAAATAGGTGAAAACGTGAAAGATGGGGTAAAAAATTATTGGAGTTGAAACCTAGAAAGAAGGGTAATGGATAGTGGATGTATTTTTTTTCTTTTTTACTGGTTAGTGGTGTAGAAGTTGGTCCAACGTTAGACTGTTTTGAGAAATAAAAGGAAAGAAAAATAATATTATATAGATACGATTTATTTTCTAAAATATTGACATTTTGAATAATTATTTTAAAGTGTAGATGTTTTTACTAATTATGTTCGGGGTGTGACTAGTTTGCTTATTTTCTCTTTTTACAATGACGAAAAATTCGTAATACATAAAATCTGAATACAATATAATTGGTGATTTTGAAAACAAAATTAAAAGAAATCTCACTAAATAATTGGTGACTTCGAAATTACCTTTATCAACTGAGAGATTTCATGAATTAATTGAAAGATATGTTGAACAAATTAGGAGAAACTTGAAGAATTAGTTTTTCTTGAACAATGAGCGAGAGAACAATGGTGAAAATGTGAATAAAGAGAAAATAGGTGAAAACGTGAAAGATGGAGAAAAAATTACTGGGTTAAAACCTAGAAAGAAGGGTAATAAGTTGTGGATGTATTTTTTTCTTTTTTACCGATTAGTGGTGTAGAAGTTGGTCCAACGTTGGATGTTTTGAAAAATAAAAGGAAAGAAAAATAATAATATTCGGATACACATAATTTTCTAAAATTTTGATATTTTGAATAATTATTTTTAAGTGTAATTTTTTTTACTAATTATGTTAGGGGTGTTACTAGTTTGCTAATTTTTTCCTTTTCTAAATAATGGAAAATTCGTAATACATAATCCGAAATACAACATAATTGGTGATTTTGAAAACAAAATCAAAAGAAATCTCACTAAATAATTGGTGACTTCGAAATTACCTTTATCAATTGAGAGATTTGTTGAATTAATTGAAAGATTTGTTGAACAAATTGGGAGAAACTTGAAGAATTAGTTTTTCTTGAACAATGAGCGAGAGAATAAAGGTGCAAACGTGATGAAAGAGAAAATAGGTGAAAACGTGAACGATGGGGAAAAAAATTACTTGGTTAAAACCTAGAAAGAAGGGTAATGGGTAGTGGATGTATTTTTATTTTTTTACCGGTTAATGGTGTAGAAGTTGGCCCAACGTTGGGCTGCTTTGATAAAATAAAAGAAAAGAAAAATAATAAAATTTGGATACAAATTATTTTCTAATATATTGACATTTTGACATTTTGAATAATTATTCTAAAGTGTAAATATTTTTACTAATTATGTTATGGGTGTGACTAGTTTGCTAATTTTCCCTTTTCTAAATGATGGAAAATTCGTAATACATAAAATTTGAAATTCAACATAATCGGTGATTTTGAAAATAATATCAAAAGAAATCTCACTAAATAATTGGTGACTTCGAAATTACATTTATCAATTGAGAAATTTCTTGAATTAATTGAACGATTTGTTGAACAAATTGGGAGAAACTTGAAGAATTAGTTTTTCTTGAACAATGAGCGAGAGAACAATGGTGAAAACGTGAAGAAAGAGAAAATAGGTAAAAACGTGTTAAAAGATGGGGGAAAATTTACTGGGGTTAAAACTTAGAAAGAAGGGTAATGGATAGTGAATGTATTTTTTTTCTTTTTTACCGGTTAGTGGTGTAGAAGTTGGTCCAACGTTGAACTGTTTTGAGAAATAAAAGGAAAGAAAAATAAGAATATTTGGATACAAATTGTTTTTTAAATATTGACATTTTGAATAATTATTTTTAAGCGTAGATGTTTTTACTAATTATGTTAGGGGTGCGACTAGTTTGCTAATTTTTCGTTTTCTAAATGACGGAAAATTCGTACTACATAAAATCCAAAATACAATATAATTGGTGATTTTGAAAACAAAATCAAAAGAAATCTAACTAAATAATTGGTGACTTCGAAATTACCTTTATCAATTGAGAGATTTGTTCAATAAATTGGGAGAAGCTTGAAGAATTAGTGTTTCTTCAACAATAAGGGAGAGAACAATGGTGAAAACGTGAAGAAAGAGAAAATATGTGAAAACGTGAAAGATGGAGAAACAATTTACTGGGTTAAAACCTAAAAAGAAGGGTAATGAGTAGTGGATGTATTTTTTTTTCTTTTCTACCGGTTAGTGGTTTAGAAGTTGGTCCAACGTTGGACTGTTTTGAAAATAAAAAGAAAGAAAAATAAGAGGAAAAACATAGAGTGACACCTGAAGTTGTCTCGAATTTTCAAAAAACACATTAACTATGCAGACGTCCTATTGCCCCCCTAAACAATTTTAAAATGAAACTATTACATCATATTTCTGTCAATCTCAGATTTTAAAAAGCAAGTGTTATCACACACCAATCATTATGGGACACGTGTTAATTTAATTTAAAATATATATTTTTTTCATTTTAAATTTTTCTTTACCTATTTTTCTCTCTCTTACTTTTGCTTATTTTATTTTATTACTTTTATTTTAATTTCATCCTACATTTCACTTCACCTTCCATCCCACCCTACCCACCCCCACTTTCAAGCTGACCTCCTTCCTTCATTTTCTTTCTTTCTTTCTTCTTCTTTAGAGTAAAGGATCAAAATTGTCCTTTATGTTTGAGTAAAGGATCAAAGTAGTCCTTGTGTTTTAACATGGAGCACTAATAGTCCTCCATGTTTCAACAATTGGTACACTTTTGGAGCTTTTCTCGTGCAGTTTTGGAACTGTTTTGCTGTTGTTACGGTGATTTTCTGTTGCTGCTTTTGGTGCAATTCTAGTGCTTTTTGGTGGTGGTGTTGATGCAAGTTTAATGCTGATTTAAAGGCTATTGTGATGTATAAAAAATGTACCAATTGTTGAAACATGGAGGACTATTAGTGCAATTCTAGTGCTTTTTGGTGGTGGTGTTGATGCAAGTTTAATGCTGATTTAAAGGCTATTGTGATGTATCAAAAATGTACCAATTGTTGAAACATGGAGGACTATTAGTGCTCCATGTTAAAACACAAGGACTACTTTGATCCTTTACTCAACATAAAGGACAATTTTGATCCTTTACTCTCTTCTTTACCTTTCACTTTCATCCTTCCCCACCTTCGTCAAGTTGTGTCCCTTTCCATTATCGTTTTTTTCTTCTTCTCCCGTCAAATTTCTTTCTTCCAGTGCATTATTCATTAAACTTTGTTGAGTTAGTGATAACAAAACTAATTATTTTTCTAAGAAAATTTAAAATTTTGAAAGTATCATCAATTAATTTATCTTCTTTTCATATAACTTCAAAATTTAAAATAATAATTTTGAAAGAATAAATGTATTCCCCAAAAATTGAAAGAGCTTGATGAAATCCGGATAATAAAGTTAAATGATACCTCCTAATCATTTTGAAATCTAATGGGTTCATCAAATTGTTCGATTTTAAAAAAATAATTAGGTAAAGGTTTAAAATTGAAGAGACTTAAACTAATAGTAGTTAAAAAAAGAAGAAAAAGAGACGGAATTGTGGTAAAAATTGTGACATTGAAAGTGGAGAGTTTTAATGGAGATGACAATGAATTTTTGAAGAAGAAAGAAGAAAGAAAGAGGAAAAATAACAAAACAAAAGTTAAAATAATAAGAAAAATAAGAAATTATATTTTATAACAAAATACCTATAAAAATAAAATATATTCATTATTTTATGTTGGTCACGCTCTTTAAAGAGAGTGCATAGACTTCTATGCCAAGTGGACGAAAAATGATGTAATAATATCAGTTCAAGATTGTTTAGGGGTAATATGACGTCTGCATAGTTAATGTGTCTTTTTAAAAATTCAGGACAACTTCAGGTGTCACTTTATGTCTTTTCTCTAAAAATAATAATATTTGGATACAAATTATTTTCTAAAATATTGACATTTTGAATAATTATTTTACTAATTATGTTAGAGATTGTGACTAATTTGCTAATTTTCCCTTTTCTTAATGAGTGTGCCAAGTAAAAATGAGACAAGTAAAAATGAACGGATGGTGTAACTCATAACTCAACAAATAATAAGAGGTCAAATATATTAAATATAAATAATCAAATTAACTACAGTAACTAATATAAAATAAATAAGACATGTGTTCATTAAGTTATAATTTTACCTAAAATAGGAATTTATTGATAATGTTGCAATGCTAAATGGGTCCCAAGAATATTCATTTTATTTACCACAATAAACTAGGTATAAATTTAAGGTTGGGTATCACTTTTTGGGTACGGTTTGTTGGTAGTATTTATTAAAATGTCACCGCTTGCTGCTTCTCTTTTGAACCGCCATACCCTTTTCTTCTTATCCTTTCTAGAAAAACCCTAGTTAAACATTTTATAGTTTTTTCCCCAGCTCTTTTCTCCTGCTCTTTGTTGTTTTTTTGTTTCGTAATTTTGGTTCGTCTTTGGATCTGTGAGTTGCTTGACATGAATATCCGCAAGAGAAACAGGAATGAAGCTGGTTTTAATGGCAATGGTGGTTTCAAAAAGGCTAAGCCAGGTTTGTGTTTATATTTTGTGCTTTTACTTTTAGATCTACTATAGGTTGCTTTCAACTCTCTTGTGATGTTGTGGTTGTAGAAACATTTTTATTGTATTTCTGATAGTTTTTTTTTTATTCCTAATTTTATTCATCTGTCAAAAAATTGGATTTTGTTTTGATGAAAAGCTCACGCCAAGGCTTGGTGTTGCTTACTCCCTCTGTAGCTGACTGCAACTGAGTTTGACTTATTTAATATGTTATTGCCTATTGGCAATTGAAGAAAATATAGGGTGATGGGTGAAAAATTAGATTAGTTGAAGCAAAATTTATTATTCTTGTGTTGTTAAATAAATTTGAATTCTTCAACTGTGAAAAGGTTTGTATAAATATTAAAATGTGCTGGAATATTTTGTGGAAGGATGTTATTATATAAACATTTAATTATGTATAATCAATGGTTGATCTGGTTTTTAAAGATAATTGGTGCTCTCTTGCATTAAGGGTAAACCTAATTTTTGGGTTAATTATGTATAATCAATTCAATTTTTGGTTCATATGATCATTAAACCAAAATGAGTTTTGTTTTGTTTTTCAATAGGTTAGATATGTTCTATGTTCACTATCAAAGCCGAAAAAAGAAAATTCCATTCAAGAGAATATTGTCTTTTAAACAAATACAAAGTATCAATGTAATAAGTTTTTAAAAATAATTTGAAATGTCCAAATTAGATATCTTCTATAATATTCTTTGATGGTAATAGTTTTCTAACCTTATATAATATCCAACAAGAGCTAGGCTTACGAATAAAACATTTACTATTATATTATGGGAGTGTGGAGCTTGACAGAAAAAAATTCCAAAAGTATACGAGGGTGATGTGTCCCAGTAACTCTTCCATTTTCCGTTTCACTTTTTAACCTAACTTTATATTTTCTATCTAAAAGAATTGGTCTCTCTTAATCAAAGATATGATTAATATCATTTCAAACAGTTCAGCATAATTACTAACCTATTCTAAGGAAGAAATGTGAATATGATAAATAAAAGAATTCTTAGGCAAGAAACTGCTGACCTGCCTTTAGACGGGTTTTCTCATAAATTTGATGTCATTAATTGATTTTGTTTTGGTTTCTGTACAAACTTGTTAGAAGGTGGGACTTCCGTGTTGGAGTTCTCAAGTTCGAAACCCCTTGCCAGCGAAAGCAAGGGGTCTGCCTTCTGGGTCGAGCTCGTTGCACCGGGCTTGCCTAGTGCGGGTTACCTCTCCTGTGTGGTTTGCGGACTATTGCATAGGAGCGGGAGTTTTACCTTGCGCACAGGGTAGTGGTCACCGGTTTCCCTTGTCATAAAAATAAAATAAGTGGTAAATAATTAAGAGAGAGAAAAATCTATTTTGTCTAAATTTAACTTGAACTAGGAAAAACTGGAAGAGGAACATAAAAGGAGAACAAGGAATGAGGAGTGATAAAAAGGAAAGAAAGATTAATGTGAAACTTGGCTGAAAAAGGAAGGAAAAGATAGAACATTATGTGAACAATTATCAGATTAACATACGCTAAAAGCCAAAATAAAATAAAATAGCGGATATTGTTCAAAAGAAGGATGGAACCCTTGACCTTGCACAACCAAAATCCCGCCTTTTGGCCATAGCGCCCAGCTTCTCCAGGACAATGGGTGCTAACTATTCTATATGGCATAATTTTAAGAAACTTCATAATTAACTGAATTCGTGGGTGGGTGCTTAAGCACCCCTAAGGTTACACATGGGTCTGCCCCTGTATAGAAAACCCTAAAGAACCTCTAAATTGAAATTTAATATAGTTACGTCTGCTTTGTATGATGAGTGGAGTATCTTATAGTATTCACCTTATGTCACAAGGTAATTATTCGTATGCCGGTAATAAGAAATATAATGTCTGTCTAATTTAAATCTAGCATCAATTTTAAACAACTTACTAAATTCTAACTGGTAAAAAATTAATTAATTTGGTGCAACAGAAATGGACTCGTTATCAAGTGGTATAGGAAGCAAATCAAAGCCGTGCACAAAGTTTTTCAGGTACAAATCTTTGCCTATCTAATGAAATGTTGAAGCGTAACCCTCAATTTATTGTGGACTTCAGTTGATGTCCAGTGCAACGATTCATAATTTCTAGTACTACTACTCTTGGCACAAACGCCAAAAGAAAATATTCTGCTCGTGAGATTCCCAATAGCTCTAAAAGCATAATGATAATATTTTTTGCTGAGATAAATATTGTCAGCTATTACGTATTCGGAGAAATTATAAGGTTTACATACAAGCTAATGTTAACAATCTTTGCCGAGATAGCATTCCCAGCTGTAATGGAGATGGAGTGAGAAAACAATATGGTTACTCCGTGACATTTATGGTTTCTTATGTCCCAATAATCATCTAATTGTCTGCCTAATAATTACTGTGACTGTTGTTATTGTCCTTTCTGTAATATATTAGATAGAATGTATGTGATTCTTCCTGTTATTTACCAAGGTATGCTAACTTTTCCAGTTTCACTCTTGTAATCTGCATAGGAATATCAACTAATATTAATGATTTTGATGCCCATAATCTTTTGAACTTGCTATGACAGTCTGAGAGGTATTCTAAGTTGGTTTACCATCCTAATAAGTGAATTACTGTTAAAAGTTTTGAGATGGAAATACTTGGGAATCTGTAAGCTCCAATTCTGTTTACCTCAATCCTTTGTGCATCCTCTAACAGTTGCCATTAATCACGTGAATAGTTCTGCAGTGAAGTTTTCTGAGTCCCCTTTGACGGTTGGGAGAACATAGAAGTATATATGCTTTAGATTTTATTTTGATTTTAAAAGAATAATGAGATCAGATGGAAGTGGTGTCCTACTATTTGGGTCATGACTGGATTTGCACAAAAGATATGGCCTAGCCTTTTCCCCACTAGAAGCGCTGATACTTTGTCTATGGATGAGGGAGTTTTATGTGTTAATTATTTTTGAAACTCATTTAAGTCCAGCCAGGCTGCTTAGCTTTCTGTGTGTTCTTATTTTTTCCAGCCAAGTTTGTAAGCTAGAGAAGTTTTGCAAGGGGGAAGGGGTATTATTTTATTTGATTTTTCTTTTCTATTGGTTTTTTAAAACAAAATTTAATGTCGGTGCAAACTAATAGTCTTTATGTCTGCTTTCGAGCGGGAAAAGGCAAGAAGCGCTCATTGACTTCTGGAAGTTGGATTATATAACCTAGACTCTCCAATCCTTCTTCATGCTCATTGTCTTTGGAAATTATATTATATAACTCTAGGCTCTCCGCATCCTACTTCATGCAACCGGCTTACATGATTAAATCGATCTTAAGTGATGACTGTCAAACATGATAACTTCACTTAATAGCCCAGGGAAAAGATCCTTATTGCTTGGTTAGGTGTAATTGGAGAATTTGCATTGTATTTAGAGAGTACTTGTGCTAATATTTTAGCCTAGTTGTGGGGATAGAGTGATATTCTGCTTGTGATCTGCTGTCTGCGTTATTCATGCTTTGAAATGAGATGAGAAATCTTCTTTTAGGCTGATTTTTGAACTTGATCTTGTTTTTCTGCAGCACTGTTGGCTGCCCTTTTGGTGAGAACTGCCATTTTCTTCATTATGTTCCTGGTGGCTATAATGTTGTGGCCAAGATGATGAATATTGCACCATCTCCAGCATCACCTATTGCCAGTGGGAATACTCCCGCTGTGAAAACCAAAATTTGCAGCAAGTTCAACACAGCTGAGGGATGCAAATTTGGGGACAAATGCCGTTTTGCTCATGGGGAGTGGGAAATTGGCAAGCCTATTGTGCCATCACCACGTGCCATGGGTGTTGGACCTATTCCTGACCGTTTTGGCAGGCGAAGGGAGCCTCCTGTTTTGGGAGCTGCTGCTAGCTTTGGTACGTCAGCCACTGCAAAGATCAGCGTGGATGCTTTCCATGTGGGACCCATTATTGGAAAGGGCGGAGTGAACTCTAAGCAGATCTGTCGGCAGACAGGAGCCAAGCTGGCAATCCGTGAGCATGAAATAGATAAAAATCTTAGGAACATTGAGCTTGAAGGTACATTTGAACAAATTTCGCGGGCTAGCGCTATGGTGAGAGAGCTGATCAGCAGCCTTGGGTCAGTTGGTGGCCCAGGAAGAACACCTGCAGTACAGGGTGGACCTGCACCTCCAATGAGCAACTACAAGACTAAGCTGTGCGAAAATTTTGCTAAAGGTTCTTCTTGCACTTTTGGAGAAAGGTGCCACTTCGCCCATGGTGATGCTGAATTGCGCAAAACAGAGGGGTGAGCTTTACAGGTACCCTAGTCTTTGTAGTCCCTTGCTATGTGGAAAGCCCGATTGTGCTGATCCATTGTAATATTCTCAATTTTTGGTCTCTTGTAATGCGTGATTTCGTGGTATTAAGTTACTGTCATTTGAATGGAAAACAGAAGTACCTAGTTTTAGCTGTGACATGTTTATTAGCTTTATTCCCCTCTCCCCTCCCCCTCTTCTGCTATATTCCATTTTGACTGAAAACCCAAGTTATAAAAAAGGAGGATAAAGTTGGACAATCTTTCAATCTTTAGATATCTATAATTCTATACTATATTAGAAATATGAAGGTTTTTAGAAAAGTTGATTGAACTATCTGTCCTTTCATTAAAACTCACTAAAATTGTCATTTATTATTTTTTCTTGAATTATTATTTGATCTTTTATTTGTTTATTTTTAACATTCACTTTTAAATTAGAATTTCTTTATATTTTTAATTCATTTTTGGGTCAAAATTTCCTTCTATATAGAATTTTACTTTTGGTGTAGGATTGTTCAACATAAATTGCGTAGGCGGTGAATGAAAGGAAAAATTAGATTTATGTTCCAATATTTACTACCGCATTAGTTTGAGAGTTCTTCTACTAATTAGTTTTACTTATGTTAGTTTCCAATTATAGATCAATTAGTGAATTAGTTCGTGTTTTGCGTGACTGTAAAAATATTAGTATTAAAATTTTAATGTAATACTTTTTTAATGCAAACAACAATATATTTAGTGAAATTTTATAAGTGAGGTCTTGGGAGGGTAGAATGTACATAGACTTGATAACTACCTCATGGAGGTATAGAGATTATTTTTGAACAATGATAGGTTCAAGTGCAACAAATTCAAGTAGAAAGAAGACATTAAAGAAAATACAACAAGTGATAAGGTAACGGTGCAAAATCTATTAAAAGGGATCCAAAATAACAATACAATAATATGATAGTTGAAACTTACTAAACAAACTAGGATACATTATAGAAAACAATAAAATGATAAGCTCAACTAAATAATACTAACCACTAGCGACCCTAAGGACAATAATTCAAAACACCCCCTTACTAACCTTCTACCTTAATGTGTTATCTATATCCTTTTATTTAAAGATATGTTATCGGTAATCTAAAGCTGCATCATATTTCGTTTATCACATTTTTCCAATACTTTTTTAGCTTACCTCTGCCTCTCTTCGTACTCGTTATAACCAACCTATCATACCTCCTTAATGGTGCTTCTACACATCTCCTTTTCACATGTTCAAATCATTTCAGTCTCACCTCTCTCATCTTGTCCACCATCGAGGCTACTTCCACCTTATCCCGAATAACCTCATTTCTAATTTTATTGCTCTAGTATGATCACATATCTACCTCAACATCCTTATCTCCGCAATAGTATCGTGGAGTTTTTAGACTGACTAACAATCTGCCCTACACAACAATCTGCCCTAGACAACAATGTTGGTCTAACCATCACTCAATAAGATTTACATTTGAGTTTTGACTGCACCTTTTTATCACATAGGACATCAGAGGCGAGCCTCTAGTCCATTCACGCTGCACCAATATGATGTGTGATATCATGTCGATGTCCCATTCCCTCAAATTATAAACCTAAGATACTTGAAGTTGTCTCTCTTGGAAATATTTTAACTGTCAAGCCTCACTTCCATGCCTACCTCATGCATCATCATGAAATTTGCACTCCACATACTCTGTCTTGGTCCTTACTCAACTTGAACTCTTTAATCTTCAAAGTTTGTCTCCACGCCTATAACTTAGCATTTGCGCCATTGCACGTCTTGTCAATTAATACTATGTCATCCGATAGTAACATGCACCACGACACTTCATCTTTAATATCCCTCGTCAATTCATCTAATATGAAGGCAAGACTAAGAGTTGATTCCTGGTGTAACCCTATCTCCACATGTAAGTGCTCTGAGTCTCCTTCTACCATTTTTATCCGCGTTTGAGCTCCTTCATACATATCCTTTAGTGCCCTAAATATAGGCCACTGATACACCTCTAGTCTCCGGGAATCTACACAAAACTTTCCTCAATACTTTGTCATGGACTTTCTCAAGATTGATGAACATCATATATAAGTCATTCTTTATTTTTTGATACTTCTCCAATGGTCTTCTCACAAGATGGATGACTGATGTGGTCGATCGCCTTGGCATGGATCCAAATTTAAATCTTCTTAGTCTTTAAATTTAAACAGATTGGATCTTAAGCTCTAAGCTATCTATATTTTCATTTATTTTCCTTTTATTTTTATAAAAAATTAAAAAATTTAATCATCTAGAAATACTTGAATTATATATTATAATACTACTACTACTACTAATAACAATAATAATCATAAATTATTATAAGTGGAAAAAAATTTAAGCAAAAATTAGATTACCATTTTACCCTACATTAAATTAAAATGTTATAAACTATTTTATAAGTTAAATTTTAAATGATAAATCGTCATACTAATACATGATTCATCTATTTCCACTAACTCTCCTGTAAATATAATAACTCCCACTAATTATGTTATTATGATTTTTACTCCCAATTATGTGTTTAACTGTTTATGAACAGAAGTCTAAATATACATATTAATTAACTTTTCATCTCCCATAATAATTATCTTCTTTATTATATTAGATATGTTAATACGCATTTATGTATTACCTTTCGATATCCTTTCTATCACTTTATCATATGCACAGTTTCATTATTTTTTTCTTAAAAAAATTATTGATTTTTGTGGCTACTTTTCAACACCCGTACATAATTTTATTTATTGGCTCTATTATTAGTAATTACCACAAATGATTCTCTCTTTAACCCATGACATTTGAGTTTTCATTTTTTTCTATATTTTTTGTTAGCACAACTATATATATATATATATTAGGTAGCAACAACTCTAACTTTAGAATTTTTTTGAAGGTTTCATATGATGACTTTGTCATTCCTTTAATTCGATGTGACTTTAGTTCTTTTAAAATATTTTTTAGTTCATATATATAGTGTTCTTTTTTTATCTACAAAATTTAATTTTGAATGTAGTTATGCTAATCTTACTTTTGATTTTTTTGATAGTTCATTCATTTATTTTTTTTCACCTAAAAAAATATAAATTTATTGATGTGTTGTTTTGATTTTAATTAATATTTTTTTTAGCTTCATTTCTTTGTTTTAAACAAAATACTTGATCAGGGGTACGATTTCTTTTTATACAGTAATAATTGAATTTTCTCCCTAGACGAAGAAGTTGAATTCACATTTTTATTTGAATTTTAATTACTAAATCAAAGGTATATTTAGTTGTCATTAACTTTCATCTTCTCCTTATTCCCCTAAGATGATAAAAAGGCATGCTTATGTATTTATGTATATATTTTTTTATCGGCTTATAATTAATTTAGTTATGTTATTTATATATTACTATTTTTTCCAGTGGATTTAATGTTATATATAACATAAGATTTGTTGTTAGGAGTAATATTTTTCTTTTTAGTATTTTTTTTTAATTTAATCTTTTTAGTATTGAAAGTCATGAACATGTTTAAATTATATCTTATCTAAAAGCAAAATTACTTTCCATCAATGAACAATCACTTTTTTTCTTAATTATTCTTTGTAATTAGATATCATTATTATTACTCCCTCTGTCCCAATTTATGTGACACATTTCGCTTTTCGAGAGTCAAACAGTTTAAGTTTGACCGAGAATTTGCTCATGAAACTTTCAAATTTTTTAAAATGAAATTTATATATTTGTAAACTACACAAAAAGTACTATAAGTCTCAATAATTGATAATACAAAATATTTAAAAAATATAGAAAAAATTTACTGTAAAAAATAGACATGTTTGAATCTCGATATCCGAAATATGTCAAATAAATTGGGACAGAGGAAGTAATAAGTGTGAGTCTAAAACTACCAAACCAATAAATAATCTCCACGTACCTCAAAACTATCAAATCAATAAACAATCTTCACGAAGACTAAGACTATTGCTGTAAATTTTATTTCCTTTATTCTTCACTTCTTTTCTTAACACGTAGACTAAGACTATTACTGTAGATTTTATTTCCTTTATTCTTCACTTCTTTCCTTTAAGTGAAACGTGTACAATCTTACACAAATTCACATTATTTTACTTTCAAGTTTCACAATATCTCAATGCACAAAATGCTACTATTACGATAGATTTTATTTCATTTATTCTTCACTTCTTTCCTTAAGTGAAACGTGTACAATCTTACGCAAATTCACGTCATTTTACTTTCAAGTTTCACAATATCTCAATGCACAAAATGCTACTTTACTTTCAAGTTTCACAATATCTCAATGCACAAAATGCTACTTTACTTTCAAGTTTCACAATATCTAATGCACAAAATGCTACTTCCTTTGTCCACTTTTAATTGTCATGATTTTCTTTTTTAAAGTCAAACACTAAGAACTTTGACTAACATTTTACGATGTATTTTTTCATCATATTGATATGTAAAAATTACAATTTATAGTACTCTTCGTATAGTTTTTGAATATCTAAATTTTTTGTTTAAAATATCGAATTAATGTAATCTAATTTAACTTTAAAAATTAATTAAATCCATTGCGTACCCAACGCCGGCACAACTTAACCTTGAGAAGAAGCAAGAACAGTTGGAGATATTTTGAAAATCCCAGCGGAGAGAAATGGAGAACATTAACGATTTCAAGATCAACATGTTATTTCCACCTACCCGCATCAAGAAGATCATGAAAAAGGACGAGGATGTCCGGATGGTCGCGACTGAATCACCTATTTTGCTTGCTAAGGCACGTGAGTTGTTCATTCAAGACCTCACCCTTCGTTCCTGGCTTAACGCTGAGGAAAATCATCGGTGTCTTCTGAAGAAGGATGACCTTACTGATGTGATTATGCATACTGACAATTTCGATTTCCTTCTTGATGTTGTTCATGGGGATGATGCAACCGACCCCTTCACACTAAGTTTTGTTCCATTCTATGCTGTTTGAGGCAGCAATGGAAATGATGGTAATAATCATGATCATTAAAGGTAACTTTCTCATTTCATTAATTCATAACTATAAGGTTACAAAAAGTACTGACAGCATACTCTTTCTTTATAATGTTTGATAATATAGGTTCTGATGTTTAATATCCAGCTCGTGGTTAGTGGTACCTTTTATCAGCGAGCAACAATATTGATGAGTCCTCATCACTTCGAGGACAACCCTTATCTTTCTTTTCAGTTATTACTTTCAGTTTCAGACAGTTGGAATTAGCTAGAGGTTTGTCCTAGCAACTCCCACTAGTAGAGGCTTTCAGACATCCAAATATAGATTTCTTATGTTATTTCTTTCAATTATTAGTTAATCTCAGTGTTACGAGATTTATATAGATGTTTCAGATTTAGCTTCTGTGTTTATGTTCTAATTTTATATTGATTTATGTTAATCTTAGCGTCATGTCACGTCACGAGGTTAGCTTGGGGACATGACTTATGGCTCTAAGAACTGTGTCACGTCTAGAGGTAATCTCAGAGCGTGTGACATAAGATCCTAAGCTTACAAAGAAAATTCTTGATTCATATAATTTCTAAATTTCAATTATTCTATGAGTTTGATCTTGCTTTATCAAGGTATAGTTCGTAGTCTACGATACACCAGATTCAACACATTGTATGCATACATGAAAATCGACCAAAGTTTCTTAATATTTTTTTATTCGTTTTTTTTTTGCGATATGTGGGTGATTATTGGAGAATATGATTTGGATATCTTAATTTATTTTTTTTTACTAATGTCTAGGTTCATTTGTTAATATCTTGGTATAATTAGTATTTAATATGATAATTATCTAACAATTTTATTGTTATGTCTAACAATTTTTCTGTTCTAGCCCTGAATTGTTAACTAGGTGTTGTTCGAATTGTTATGACGTTTCAGTTTAGTACTTTTAAATTGAAGCACACATTAAGAAGATATATGTCAAACACGCGGGGACAGTGTCCCTCCAGATGGTCAGGTATACTACTTTTCATTTATCAACCAATTTGATACACTTCTATCTGTGAGCAAGATTTGAAGGTGCAAAATTTCACGTTCTACTGATTCGTTCAATCATCTATCTCTTTATCGAAAAAAAATAAAAAAAATTCATTGCGCTCTTACATTAGGTTTCCCCATTCATCAAACCAATTATTTGTTGGAACAAGTCATTTTTTTTTTTGCTTAAACGATCAAGTTTATGAAGAAACTATTCCAATGCAATTGATATTCCGTACTATTATCCACCAATGGATCAAGAAAATTTAGTGTAAATGTAAACTAAGGACTTCATTCTTGAAAAAGGAGTAAAAAAAAGAGAGTCCTAAATAGTATTTTGAGTTTGCCTCTTTGCCAAAAAACAAAAAACAAAAAAAAACAATTAAATTTGGTACCTTATTCAGTTGCGCTCTTTTAGTAAGGAAGTCAAAATTAACTAAATCAGAAATAGATTTAATATTACATTTGAAGTTCATATAATCAAATTTCTATTTATTCAAGGAATTATAATTATAGTTTGAAATTCAAAACTTTTCCCAAGATAAGATTTAAAAAGATCGAAGAAAATATAAGAAAGAAAATATAGCAAGAAAAACCACAGTTCATGCATATAGCCCAACTCTCTGTTCAGCACTAACAAAACATGATTATAATCATATATCAATTATTAAAAGATTACACCAATAACTTTTTCCACTGCGTTAGTTGAAAATTTTGAAGAAAAAAAAACTAAGAACTTTCATTCTGAAGAAAGGAGAAAAACGAAAAAACTTCATAAATAGTAGGTGCCTAAATAATAGTATTTTCAATTTGATATTTTAAAAAGAGAAAAGAAAGTTAGTAGATGATGATATGAATATTAGTATTCATACCTAATTCACCCAAAAACCAAGAATGAAAAGCTTCAACACTAAGAATGGGCTGGTTAGACGAGTGGTGATATATATATATATATATATATATATATTAAGTGCAAGATAAAAATTATAATTATTTGTTTTCCAGTTGCATCTTCTCAAGACATGTCTAGGCAATTTTTAAAGTCTATAGACTAGTATTGACTGAAAATATATATTATATATGACAAGAGTGGAACATCAAATAATTCACTAACGAAGAATAAAATTGATGAAAAATTTAAACTTTGATGAAGAATTGATCAATCAAATATTTGAATGAAAATATTGATACTTATGTAACATCATGAGAATTGTAGGAACCAAATTTGTAATAATCATATTTTATTTTACGGAGAGAGAATAATGATTTTCCCATTGAAAGTGAAAGAAAAGAGAGAGAGAGAGAGATATGCAAAAATGTGTATGAACACACAAGTGATTTTTCCTTTAGAAAATAAAAACGCGTGATAACACAATATAAAGACAAAAAATTTAGCCCATAAATAATGTCTAAAATCTAATAAAACATGCCTTTTTCTAATTTATTTCAATCAGCTATATTTTGTAATACAAAATTATATTTCCTAAAGATTTAAAAAGTATCTTAAGTTTTGTAATGTTGCGTCTAATTTATTTATGGGGGTGCGATTTTCTCATATTTTATCTATGTCACTCCTCATTATTGTTAAGATTTTCATTTAATTAAAATAAGTGTACGTCGCCAATTCCCTCATTTGCTTACCACAATTGCATTATAGCTCAAGCATTGACACTTATACTTTCATTACGTTTATAGCCGATTTCTAATTAGTTTTCTTTCTCATTTGTATATATAAGCACCAAGATTGATCTTACTTCTATTTTTGTCTGTGTTAATATAAAAAAAAATCGCCCCTTGTCCAAAATTTCATGAAAAATGAATCTGAGCAATTGATGGTGAATGCAGCGGCAGCGGAGTGAATTTAGCAATTACTCTATTGTATTAGAAATAGGTGTATATGTACCACTTACCAACAAAACAATAAAACAAGTTTGATGCATATATATGTTTACCAAATAGACTTTGTTTGATTGCAAAATAACTTAGTGGACAAAATGAGGTACATGAGAATTTGAGAAGGTTTGAAAAAAAAAAGAAATTGAGAAGACAAATCAATTAACTAATTCTGTTCTCTTTTGTAAAATAAGACAAAGTATAAATAATGCAAAATCTGATTTGTAAAGCTAACTGTTCTTGCAAAAAAAAAAAATAAGAAACATGAATTACTTTATTCACTTGTCATCATTGTTGGTAAAATAACAAATATTTTATATATACATTAACGTGATTAAAGTGTTGAACCTAAATCAATTTTTTTCAAAGAGGCACACTATAGATCAATTCAAAGATAAAAAGAAACGTCGAGGAATGTGAGATTTTTATCAATGTGGAAAGATTAACAATGGTAGTACATAACTCAACCTATGTGATTCGAGATCGAATGAACTAGGTTCATATATGTAATAACAAATCATTAGTTAATATGCATTATTAAACTATGCCATCCCCTCCTAATCTCCTATGATGTCTAAATATAGTGTTATACCGCAAATTAGTGAGTCTAAGTCAAACGTTTAATTCAATTCATATCTTTTATAGGTCGTGTATTTCTCTGCTGAATACATTTTGATGATTGGACCTACAGATGTTAAAACACTCATGAATCATAGGATACACGCATGACATGTTAGTACAAAAATTGCGATAACAATAATGATTTTGCGAGTATAAGTATGTGATATAATAAAACTCTGAGTTTATAAAGAATATCTAAGTTAATAGAAGTTCTCAACTTCACCAATTGTTCTATAAAATTAATCTTGTTTTACCAAAGTATGATTCACAGTCTACAAGATATCAAATTTGACGCATTGTACACATATCTGAAAGCCCATTTATAATTTTTTTTTTCTATTCATTATTGTTCTTTTTGTGATATATGGAGGATTGTAGAAAATTATTTTATTACGAGAACTCAAAAAGAATTATTTTTATTAATGTTCAGGTTCATTCATTAATACCTTATTGACTAGAACTAACTAGTATTTAATAAGATGATTTTCTTACAATTTTATTGTTACATATTAAATTGTACGAAATTTTCATTAATAGGCTTGATGAATGTAGATTTAGAAATGTCTAGGTTCATTCATTTAATTAGATTTAGAAAATCTATAATTAGATTTATTTTTCTCTATATATAGAGAGAGCACACAGTTGTATACATGTACCAATCTTCATTTCTCTTGTAAGCATATAAAAAATCATCATGGAAAACAAATCTGAGAAATCGACAGTGAATGCAGGTTAATCCGCTGCTTACCCAATGCTGTCGCAACCTAACCTTGAGAAGAAGCAAGAAACACTGGAGATGTTCTGGACAGACCATCGGAGAGAAATGGAGAACATTAATGATTTCAAGAACAAACTGCTACTTTCCCATACCCGCATCAAGAAGATCATGAAGAAGGACGAGGATGTTCGGATGGTCACGGCTGAATCACCTATTTTGCTTACTAAGGCATGTGAGTTGTTCATTCAAGACCTCACCCTTCGTTCATGGCTTAACACTGAGGAAAATCATCAACGTATTCTGAAGAAAGATGACCTTACTGATGTGATTATCCAGACTGACAATTTGATTTCCTTCTTGACGTTGCTTCTGGGGATAATGCAACCGATCCCTTCACACCAAGTTCTGTTCTGTTCTATGCTGTTGGAGGCAACAATGTACATGATGATAATAATCTTGATCATTAAAGGTAACTTTCTCATTTCCTTAATTCACACCTATAGGGCTACAAAAAGTACTGACAACATACTTTCTTCTTATAATATTTGATAATATAGGTTCTGATGTTCAGTATCCAGCTCACGGTTAGTGATACCTCTGACAGCGAGCAACAGTATTGATGAGTCCTCATCACTTTAAGGACAACCCTTATCTCTCTTTTCAGTTAATACTTTCAGTTTCAGATAGTTGGAATTATCTAGGGGTTTGTCCTAACAACTCTTACTAGTAGAGGCTTTCAGACAACTAGATATAGATTTCTTATGTTATTTCTTTCAAATATTAGTTTATCTCAGTGTTATGGGATTTATATAGATATTTCAGATTTAGCTTCTGCGTTTATGTTTCAAATTTATATTGATTTATGTTAATCATAGCGTCATGTCACGTAATGAGATTAATTAGCTCGAGGTCATGACTTATGGCTCTAAGCACTTTGTCGCATCTAGAGGTAATCTCGGGGAGTGTGACATAAGATCCTAAGCTTACATAAAAATTTATGGTTCTTAAAAGTTCTAAACTTCACCAATCATTTTATAAGTTTGATCTTGCTTTATCAAGGTATAATTCATAGTCTACGATACAGTAGATTCAACACATTATATGCATACGTGAAAATCCACCAACGTTTCTTAATGTTTTTTTAAATTATTTTGTTTAAATCAAAGCACACATTAAGCAGATATCAAACACTCGGGCACAATATCCCACCAGATGGTCAGGTATACTATTTTTCCTTTATCAACCAATTTGATACACTTCTATCTGTGAGCAAGATTTGATGGTGCAAAGTTTCACGTTCCACTGATTCGTCCCTTCATCTATCTCTTTATCAAAAAGGAAAAAATTAAAAAAATTCATTGCCGCTCTTACATTAGGTTTCCCCATTAATCAAGACAATTATTTATTGGAACAAGTGAATTGTTTTTGCTTAAACAATCTAGTTTATGAAGAAACGGTTCCAATGCAACTGATATTCGGTACTATTATCCACCTATGGATCAAGAAAGGTTAGTGTAAATGTAAACTAAGGACTTCATTCTTGAAAAACGAGGAATAAAGAAAAATTTCATAAATAGTATTTTGAGTTAGCTTCTTTGCCAAAAAAACAAAAAACAAAACAGTAAAAAAAATTCCTTATTCACTTGTGCTCTTTTAGTAAAAAATTCAAAATTAACTAAATCAGAAATAGATTTAATATTACGTTTGATGTTAATATGATCAAATTTCTATCCATACAAGGAATTATAATTATAATTTGAAATTCAAAACTTTTCTCAAGATAGGATTTAAAAGATTGAAGAAAATATAAGGAAGAAAATTTAGCAAGAAATATCACAATTCATGTATATAGCCCAACTCCCTCTTCAACAGTAATAAAATATGGTTATAATCATATATCAATTATTAAAACATTACACCAATAACTTCAGTGTCACTGTCTTAGTTGAAAATTTTGAAAAAAAAAACTAAAAACTTCATTCTGAAAAAAGAGAGGAGAAATACGAAAAAACCTCATAAATAGTAGGTGCCTAAATAATAGTATTTTCAATTTGATAATTTTAAAAGAGAAAAGAAAGTTAGTTGATGATGATATGAATATTAGTATTCACACCTAATTCACCCAAAAATCAAGAATGAAAATCTTCAACACTAAGAATGAGTTGGTTAGACGGATGGTGATATATATATTTCGTGTTTTATTGTGTTAAGTGCAAGATAAAAATTGTGATTATTTGTTTTCCAGTTGCATTTTCTCAAGACATGTCTAGAAAAGAATGAAGGGAAAGTTTTTAAGTCTATAGACTATAGACTAGTATTGACAGAAAACATATATTATACATGACAAGAAAGGAACATCGAGGAATCCACTAACGAAGAATAAAATTGATGAAAATTTAAACTTTGATGAAGAATTGATCAATCAAATATTTGAATGAAAATACTAATATTGATGTAACATCATGAGAATTGTACGAACAAATTTGTAATAATTATATTTTAATTTACAGAGAAAGAATAATGATTTTCCAATTGAAAGTGAGAGAGAGAGATGCAAAAATGTTTATGAACGCACAAGTGGTTTTCCTTCGGAAAACGAAAACGTGTGTTAACACAAAATAAAAACCAAAAATTTAGCCTATAAATAATGTCTAAAATCTAAAAAAAAACCGTTTTCTAATTTATTTCAAACTACTATATTTTGAAATATAAAATTATATTTGCTAAAGATTTAAATAGTAGTTTTGTAATATTGCGTCTACTTTATTTATGGGGTCTGATTTTCTCTTATTTTATCTATGGCACCCTTCACTATTATTAAGATTTTCATTTAATTAAAATAAGTTTATGGTCCCAATTCCCTCATTTGCTTACTGTAGTTGCATTGTACCTCAAGAATCAACACTTATACCTTCATTAGGTTCAGAAATTTTGTAATTAGTTTTCTTTCTCCTTTGCATATATAAGCACCAACATTTATCTTACTTCAATTTATGTCTGTGTTAATATAGAAAAAATTGCCCCTTGTCCAAAATTTCATGAAAAATAACTCTGAGCAGTCGATGGTGAATGCAGTGGCAATGAATATAACGAAACTATGAGTGAATTTAACAATTACTTTGTTGTATTAAAAAAAAGTGTATAAGTTACCATTTACCAAAAGCACAATAAAACAAGTTTGATGTGTATATATTTTTAACCAAATAGATTTTGTTTGGTTGCAAAATAACTTGGTGGACACGATGGGGTACGTGAGAAATGGAGAAGGATTAGAAAAAAAGAGAAATTGAGAAGGCAAATCAATTAAACTAGCTGTGTTCTCTTTTGTAAAATAAAATAAAGTAAAAGTAATGCAAAATCTGACTTGTAAACCTAATTGTTCTTGCAAAAAAACAAGAAACATGAAGGTACTTTATTTACTTGTGGTCGTTGTTGGTAAAATAACAAATATTTTTTATGTACATTAGCATGAAGTATTGAACCTAATTCAAAAAATTTCAAAGAGGTGCACTATAGATCAATTCAAAGATAAAAAGAAACGTCGAGGAGTGTGAGATTTTGTAATGACCCGGAAGGTCATTTTTTAAAATTTTCATAAAATTATTATTTTACCCCTTCCGATAATTTTTGCGAGTCATTTATAATTAGTCGGTGAAGTTGATTTAAGAATTTTAAAATATTCGCTTAACTACATTTATTTTATTGATAGGTATTTTTACTATAACTAATATAATTAGTAGTTAATGGGACAAATCTATAATTTATTTAATATCACATACCACTTGGCCCATATAAGAGAATAAATTAAAGTTAATTATGGTTTATTAATTTCTGAGTCATAACAGAAACGAGCTTCGTTGCCTATAACAATAGCACCGTGGAGGGTAATCGTGGCTTCAGGTAATAGACTAAACAAAATTCTAATCCCTTTATATGCATTAATTGTTAGGAGCTTATCTATAAATCAATTTATTATATTGTAGGCGAAAAGATAAGAGAAATTGCAAATACATTGTGAACAGAATCTTGATAATTTAAGAGTTGTGCAACAATGGCTAATGATGAGCCAATCATTAGGGAATATGTTATTATATTATAGAATAAGTTCAACATGCCATGTGTATATGGAATTTTAAGGGATTAGTTTTTGAGTTCTGTGGTTTAGATGTTTATTTACGTACGTAACATGACTTTTATTTGAATTTTCTTATAGTTATCATATTATTATGATTCAAGTTTATATATATTAAGATAGGTCATTAAATTGATGATATTTGGAGAAATTGAAACGTAATCTTAGGCTTGAAACTTAATAACTTGATTATAAATTTGGGTGAGTTTTTGGGTCTAGGCTAAACCTATAGTAATATGGGTGTTGTTAGTTTCGAAATTTTATCGTGATTATGTACTTGAATAGATTGCATTGGTTTGGAGGCTCAACGAAAGGGGAAGGCTCAAGTCCCAGAGTGATTGCTCGATTATTTGAGGCAAATGGATTTCTAAACCCTTGTTAAGTGCATAGAATCGTGTATTTCCTCGTGGTATGTTAGGGAGTAATGAGACTTGGTGATGTGTTGACTTGTCCATATTGAATAATTATAATGATGAAAAAGGGGTAATAAAAGGCAATGTGATTAATTGTTGGTGTGTGATGTATTGAGAATAGTTTGAAAGACTTATTGACTCATTGTTGATGTTGTATCACGATTGTGTTGTTGTGAATTGTGCATTATTATGAAAATGGTCATCTCCTCATTATTTATGTGAACATGTCATTTGCATCTGAGACATGAGTGTGACAAGTGTTATGTGAATTGAGAAAGAATAAGAAATTAAAGAGGATGTACCATTCCGAGGGACGTGTCGCGTGCCGCGGCGGATACTATATTTTGAGGGACGTGTCACACGCCACGACAGATTCTATTATCGAGGGACGTGTCGCGCATCACGACATATACTATATATCGAGGGTCGTGTCAAACATCGCGATGGATGCATGGACATATATGTCCCCCATGAGTCCCGCACTGAGAGACAGCGGGTGTGTATCGTCAGGTCAGACATACATCACTATACTTGACATTGAATTTCATTGCATCGCAGTTATTTATCATTTGTGAACTTGATATTGTGTTTGCTGATCTTGTGAGTGCCTTTCTGTGGAACTTGTGAATGATGAATATTGAGCTTGTTGTTGATGATATGTAATTGTCAGAGTGTTGTTATTGAGTTGTGTGCTATGAAAATTGTGAACTGTTAGGTTGGGCTGGTTTTATGTAGGTTGTAGTTGTGGAGGTTCATTTGGGGTGTAAGGAGTACTTGCATTTTATTCCCTTAGCTTGTGTTTAGAAGTTTACTTGCTGAGTACCGTGTGGTTTGGTACTCACCCCTTGCTTTTACATTTTTGTAGGTTACTAGCCCAGAACTTCATGATACTTTCTATTCTTCTCTTTTGTGAGGCTTCCTGTGGATATTTGTGAGGTAGCTGTTTGTCATCTCAATGGACCTTCTTACTCCTATTTATGATCATGTTCTATTCTAGAAACAATGTCATTGAGACTTGTGTTTTTCTTTTGAATAAATTGCAATACTTTAGAGGCTTGTACACGTGACAACTAGGTTTTGGGGGTTTTATTAAGTTGACTTAGTTATCCACACTCATGACATTTTGAGATTTCAATCTGTCTTACTTCCGCATTTTTGTGATATTTGGGTGTTAGGTTGACTTGTCTTGATGGGATAAGATAAATGCCACCACGTCTATTTTTGGGTCATGACAAAATGGTATCAGAGACCTGGTTCATAGGTCTCACGTGTATACAAGTCGAGTCTAAGTAGAATCTCGAGGATCGGGACAAAGACGTCTGTACTTATCTTCGAGAGGCTATGGTGACTTTTAGGAAAATTCTTCACTTCTTGAATCTTTATCGTGCATCCTTTGCCATTCTGGTTCTTATCACTATATTCCATTCACTCTCACTTATGTGATGACTCGTGCGTAATTCCTCATGTGAGTAGTTGGTGTGTCGTGTATTGCTTGGATGTAAGATCTGATATTAAGGTGGAAGTAATATACTTGTGAAAAGGATATGTGATCATATTCGAAAGGGTTGAGTAAGGTGATGACTTGACGATGCATTTTAAAGATATTTGAATGATGCGATTGAACAATGGTTTGAGGGACTTCATAAACACGTTATCTTTTTAAGGCTAGTTACCCCAATAAAGGGTATATTACTTGTGTGGTATAGTCAATATCTGAAGTGGTTTGACAATTAAAAGTGGAATCATTAAAAGGATGGCTAGGTAATGAACACTGTAACTTTGGAAACTACAGTTAGTAATGTTGTCACAACATGTATAGATTTCTTAGTGAATGATGAGATGATGTTAGACCAATTGAGGTTAGAATCTCTACTATGATTTTATATATTAAGTGTATATCAAAGAAGGTCATGATATGACTACTATCATGGTACCAATTCTTACTTGGTTAGAGTTAGAGAGTGTGTTACTTGTGATATCGACCTGATCTATGAAATGTATATCGCTATGGACGAAAGACCGAACAAATTTGGTAGTGTATTTTAGTTACTTAATTGGCAGAAATGTGTGGGCTATTTGAGTACAATCTTCTCGAGGGGTATGATGTGTTCTAGTGGTGGATCTAATAGGTTTTCACAATATGGTACTAGTGGTATATGAAAATTGATACGTCGATTGTAAAGTGTAAATAATAACTACTTAAGGAGTAATAAGTTGTACCACATGCTCGTATAATAAGATTCGATGTTGCATTTATATTTGAGAAACCAACTGGTTATTACTACGGATGTGTGGGTTAAAACATTATCTATAAGGAAGATTATAGTGGTGGATCTTTGGAATTGTATTAATGTGTTTAGATTGTGAAGTGTATCTCAAGGATTTTGAATGAGTGGTGATTTCATCGTAAGCTCCATGAAAGTGGATTGATATTAGGATGACAAGCTTATGGGTAAAAGAAGTGTCACTCCCCGAGCCTACACCCTGGGCGGAACTGGCACTCGAAGACCATTGCTGGCCCCAACCGAACCCTTGGCCTGGCTTACTTAACTCAGAGGAAGACAATATTCATATCTATAATGATCAATGAACTTAACTAAACTGAATAATGAAATAACTGACAATGTTTAAAGGTTAAACATTCAACTTGGCCAAAACTGGCAACTCAAGTCTTGACAATAAGAGATGAAAATGAAAAGACTTAAAGGACTAACATCTGACTGTCTATGAAGCCTCTAATAACAACTGAGATGGATGTTGGGACAAACCCCACAACATCCTAATGAACTAAACTAGAAAACAATGAAATGGATCCTCCGGAATGCAATGAGGCTCACCAACAGACTCTGAACTGCTCACTGGATCAATGATGCACCAGAATGCCAATCCTAGTTACCTGCGTCTGCATCATAATACGATGCACGCCAACTGACATCAGTACATTGAATGTATGAGTATGCGAGTTGGAATGCTAAACATAACATAGGCTTGAAAAGATTCTGAAAGAAACACTTAGCTTGGCTCTTCTCAACTCATGAATACTTAACTGAACTCATTTCATTATAAAGCAGTTTAAAACAAGTGTAATATAAAGAAAACAAAAACTGTGTAAAACATGATGTCAACTCATAATCATAATATCATAAAAGACATACCATGCTTCCTCTCAAAGTCTACTTGTGCAATGCATGAATGAAGTCCCATACCCCTATTCATACTAAGCAGAACCTCTTCAGGAACCATGCAATTATTGCTGTGAGAGTTTATCTAACCGACAACCACCACTATGAGTCTAAGTGGTGATACAACGCTTTACCTCACGCTGCCAAGGACCATCCTATACCTTGCCGGGGGTATAGGAAGCTAACTCTCTAAGTGGATCCACTAGTCTATTGTGAAAAGGATTCATCTAAAAAGTATGACCCTTTTCTACCCATGATGGCTACATGGTTTATGGAGAATTGAGTTAATGTGAACTCGCATCCCCATATTGGTGCTCAATACTACTCCCAAAAATATAATATTAACTCTTATGTTTAAAAACATACTTCTTCTGTGATTTGAGATTAGTGCTCAAAAACATAGCTCAAAGGCTATCTTAGAAATCAAAGTTTCCTCTCTTGCTTAATTATGGAAGCATTTACTCTTTTCTGAAAACTAGCACGAAGGCTCTTTAGAAATCGAGGTTTCCTTTCTTATTTAAATGTGAAAATATTTAAATATTTCTTTGGGAATACTTAGTTCCCTAATATCTTTTGAGAAATGAACTCAACTCTTTACTCTTTGCTTAACTTGAAAACTTGAGTCTTAAAATGAATTTAAAACATTGTTAAAGACTCTTGAAAACTTTAAGAAACTTTGCTTTGACTTACTCCTTAACTTCTAGACTTGACTCTTAACTTCTTTGACCTTGATCCTAAATTTCCTTGAATTGAAATATGGATTCAAGGTTCATGATATCATGTTTATGGATGATTTCATGATGTTTAGATGTACCTTAGAGTGTTGGAATCAACTTAGAAACATAGGTACATTGCTAAGGAACAAGTACGAAGAGGTGAGGAACGAATGGGGAGAACTGGCGTCCCTGGCCCTCTGAGAGGCGCGGGGTGCCATCCCTCAAAATTCAGAGGACCTTCTGGGGAGCGCTGGCTGGCGCGTCGCCCCAAGGGGTGAACTTCAGAGCCCCTTTTGGGGCGCGCTGGCTGGCGCGATGCCCCAACCCCTTCCCCAGGTTTTTGACGATTTTTCTTATCCGTTTTTCAACTCTAAACCCTCTAAACTTCAATGGTTCTTTCCCCAAACACTTAGGATCATAGTACCCTCAACATACAACAGATTTAACTTGAAAATTCACTAGGAAACACGAATCAAAATCAACAAGAGACTTCAACAACACAACCATCAAGAACTCAACGAATTTTCAACAATGTTCTTCAAGAACTCAGTTTCTTTGCATTCAAATAACCTAAATTCGCTGAATTGAAACAAGATTGGCGTGTGGGTGAACTAACCCAATACTATGTGATCTCACATACCTTGTAGGGATCACCCCCGACGAAATACACAAGCAATTCTTGAACGTTCTTGACGAATCTTGAACTTCCTTCTCTTTTCTCCTCTTTTCTCTTTCCTCCAAACCCTAGCGTGAACTCAACTTTTTTCTAAACTGACTAAAATCTGATTTTTACCCCAATTAACTCTTAAAAACGAATCAGAATAATAAGGTAAGGAAAATACTATATTACCCTTCAAAAATCCGGTTTTAGACTTTCCTTATTCGAACAGCCCAACTTCCGAAAGACATAACTCACTCATATGATATCGAAATTGCACAAACTTGGCGGTGTTGGAAAGTTCTTCCCAAGGGATTTACAACCATATCAAGAACTACTCCTAAATCATCCTGATCTAGGAGTTATGGTCGTTTGAAGTTGACCAAAAACTCACTTTCTTAACTTAAACAATTTTTTTCATATTTCAATTCTTTCCAAAAATGAATATTTCCAATTATAAGCTTCTTCCTAGTTATTTCAAATTGCGAGATGTTACAGGAAGTCTCAATGAGTATACTTGTGTGAAGGTAATTGAGAATTTTAGTAAGAAAGTGCATATAAAATTGAGTTAGTCCTTTGAATTTGATTGGTATAGTTGGGTTTGAGATGTCATGTCGATGACAAAGTTGAATTTATGGTAATGACAAGGGCTATCCGAGTATAATGGTAATTAGAGTTTGTGATGGATTGTGTTTGGAATGCAACTATATGATAACAATTGTTGATTAAATATTTTTTTTATATTATAATGACGTCTTGTGAGTATCTAAGGTTGTGATTTTCTACTATTTGGTGAGTAATGTGGTTGTTTGAAATGTTTTAGGAGATGCTGGGACACCGCTCGAATAGAATTTAAAGGAAATAGAGTCATAATTGAAATAAATAATAAATTAGTGGGATAGAGTGTAGCCTTCAGAAAGAGGTGAGAGTAAGAATATTTTATCTGATTGCAAGGGATAAATGAGGTATCTTCAGAGCGGTTGAGAATTGGGTTCAGACATGTGGTTTCATCATTTTGCTCTTGTCATGGTAATATTGTCATGGTTTAATCAGATTGGCTAAAATGTTTGGATAAAATTTGAGAAAGAAGACTATACGCATTCGATTTGAGTGTGGTAATAAGTATTTTTGTGTTTGATAACTGGCACAGTTGGAATCACAATTTAAGTGTTTCATTGCAAGTCTACGTTCATGGTAGTATGTTTTGTCAAGGTTGGAATTGGTAAGGTAATACTTGAACGATCACATCGGGTATTGAGCATTTGAAAAAGCATGTGCAGGGTTGGGTCGTAGAGTTTGTTACTTTTGATTGTTAAAAAGCCTAAGAAAGTACTTCTCTTAAAGTTTTGGTTTAAAGTATAAGGTAAAATGTCAAGGGTTGTTGGCCAAAGAATAAGATTAGTAAGCGAGTCAGCAAAAGGAACAAGAATCTGATGTATTGAAGAGTTTAATATATTCAGAATGTTTGTGTCATGGGAAGAATTTAAGAAAAGTGAAAGAATAAGACCTCTCGTATAAATTCTTGGTTTGTAGTTGAAGGTTGTATTGATTTTTTACTATGAATTTAGATATGACTGTGAGACGTGAACTTGTTCGGTACAAATTACTATCGGATTCACCTTTTACTACGGTTTTATCATCGACTTTTACAAAGATTGAGTTTTGGTTTGGGTTACAAGCAATGATGTGTGGAATTTTATGTGGTTATGTCGAGCTAGATTGTTCAAAATATGATGGGTAACTTATGGATGTTAAACTCTGTGGATCTACAGTTCTACATAGTTAATGAGGATTTTGAGCGGATTAAAACTACTTTGTTGATGGGATGATATAGATTGTTATGATGTGTTACATAGGCATTTGATGGTGAGTAGAGGTTATGAGCTTATATTATATAGAATTATTGGAGTGACCAAGCATTTCTTTTAGTTTTTGCATGAGGTACATCATGGTATGAATGGTAATTAAAAAATGGTGTGTGAAAGTTCGCATTAAGTTGACATTGGGTGTGATTCAATTATTGTACCTCGATGGGAAAGTATTTTTAGATTTGAAATTAGTGCTATCAGTCTTGGGTGTGACTCATATGTGTCATGAAATGCTTAAATGGAAAGAGAGGGAGCCATATTTTGAAATTTTTAGAGGCTATGTTTGCTAAGAAGACTTTGATACTAGTGACAGTTTGAGAGTAAGGCAAATGGCTGGTGTAGTTATGATGTTTGTTGGTATTAAGACTGTTAGCTTCAAGGGAGTACTGTGAGAAGTATGTAGGGTTTGATGAATCTAGTATATGTAAGATTATAACAGAGATCAGACTGGTTGATTGTGGTTGGCTAAAATTCGAGAGATGAAGTCATATGAATGAAATTTTATTTATATGGGCACTATGGAAGGAGTATATGGTGTTATTCGACCTTGGTTTTGTATATTTTTATGTGACTATCTTCTTTGTTCTGGACATTATTTAAAGTATGATTCACTGCTTATGCCACATATGTTTCTACATCTATGGGTGAATCCCTAGTGGTGGATCGGATGTACCGATCCTCTTATGTCCTCTTGATAGGTTAGGATCCTTGGGGAGAATTGTTCATTTCAGTTATGATGGATTTAGTGTTGTTTGAAATAGTTAAAGTATACCAATAGTTCTACACATACAACCTTACTTATGAGGACTTATATAAAAGCTACTATGAAAAGTTACAATTTTCTAGAGTGTTGTTAGAGGTTCTACATTTTGAAGTGTATCACTTGTTGGATGTTTACTTAATTATTTCCTTCTTTGGATTAGATAAGTTTAATTCTCCCTTGATGAGTATTCAATGTCTAAAGATCATATTTTTATAACTTAAGCTCATGGAAAGGTTATGATGTGAAAAGGGAATATTGATAAAATCTATGATGGTTTGTGCATTATGAGTGTGTAGTGGTTGGTTCAGGTTTTCTTCTAGTTGTTGCCGATATTGGTTCAAGGTTCTATCGTATTGATGTGAGAAATGATTAGTCCTGATGGGTGTATTGTTGTTTAGAGGAGTTCAGTTCAAATTGGGTTCAAAAGTTAGTCTGCGCTTTGGTAAGCACTCATAATTTGTAAATCGGTCAAAGTTTGATTCGAAAGTGTAGTTCTTAATAGTTGATCTTAATGGAATAGTCTTAAGGATGAGCTCACTTGGATAGATGAACACCGACTCTAGAAGATCATAACTTAGACTTTTGGTAATGTTGATTATTCTTCCTTCTTCTTCTTCCTTATGTTCGAGGACGAACATGGTTTTTAGTGGTGGATAATGTAATAATCCGTAAGGTCATTTTTGAAACTTTCATAAAATTATTGATTTACCCCTCCCGATAATTTTCGTGAGTCATTTATAATTAGTCGGTGAAGTTGGTTTGAGAATTTTAAAATATTCGCTTAACTACATTTATTTTATTGATAGGTATTTTTATTATAACTAATATAATTAGTAGTTAATGGGTCAAGTCCATAATTTATTTAATATTTTATACCACTTGACATATATAAGAGAATAAATTAAAGTTAATTAGGATTTATTAATTTCTGAGTCA
>JAJOOS010015111.1:0-49834 GCA_029582725.1 Solanum chiquidenum
TGTCGATTGGTGCGAAGTAATAACTAAGCCAAACATCGATTATGATGTCTAATATGAGGTAAAGGTAAGGGTTAGTAGATTATACACACGTAGCCGGACCAAGGTGCGGGGTGAAATTCTCTAGATGCCGGACCAAGGATTTAGAGATACCTAACTTATCACTTTGTATGTAATACACTAGAGAATGATTACTATTATTAGGATTTCTGCGTTATGAGCTTATGGGGAACACATTCCTAGTTACTTTTAATAATCTGAATATAAATAAATACTTAGTTCAAAGCTATCTTTTTATTATTTTTTTATTTTATTTCAATTTAAATCCCCCCATTTTTATAGTACGACTATCGAGTTAAACATTTTCTATTGACAATATTCTTCCATATTCTCTGTGGGATCGACCACGACTCATAATTGGGTAAATATATTGCATACGATCGTTTATATTTCTTTTCAATAAGTATATTTGACCGTTATCACTTGGCACACTAGAACTTTAGGCGAGATCATGGCCATTCGGTGACTCACCCAATGGGTTAGGAGATCATCCACCTTCTTTTATTCGTTCTTTTAGTTGTTTTGTTACTTTATGCTCATTAGTGTCCATGCTTTGTTCCTCAATCCAAATACCTAAAAATCAAGGATTTACATCATTTATTGGCACAAAATATGCATTTGAGGACACTAAATCTATTAAAATAAAGCCCTAAATGAGTCCAAATCGTGGACTCATTAGGGTGCCCCTGGGTTGTGAAAAACTTGGTGAACAAAAAGGTTTAGAAATATTCTAGGATGTCTCAAAACCACACCAAGTAGAGTCTTGTTCATGAGTGTGATGTGCACCACATTTATGAATGAGAGGCTACAAGATGTTTAGGAAACTTCACTTCTTTCTTCACTCTAAGTCATGTGATAGAGTTTGACTCTATAATATTTCCCTCCTAATCCTTACCCGTTTGTTTATAGGATATGGATACTCAAAGAGCTTATTCTAGAATGAATGTGAGGGAGAATGCGGAACAAGAAGCTCCTCCCAAGCTCCTCAAGTTCTGGTCAACCCTTTGGCCGAGTAAGTGACTAATGCAGAGTTTAGGACTGGTTTTCAAGTGTTGGCTCAAGCTGTGATGGCCCAAGACAATAGGGAGGTTGTGATTCTTGTGAACCCAAATGTGGGTATGGTGGCATCTAGAATGAGGGATTTCACTATGATGAATCCTCCAGAATTCTATGGTTCTAAGGTGGAGAAAGATCCTCAAGAATTCATTGATGATGTTTATAAGGTGTTCGCTATTATAGGAGTGACACCGATAGTAAAGGCAGAATTGGCCTCTTATCAACATAAAAGTGTTGCTCAAATTTAGTTCAACGAATAGAAGGAAGCAGGACCGTCCTCTAGATTGGGAAAAGTTCAAGTCAGCTTTCCTTGATAGGTTCTTTCCTCTTGAGATGAGGGAAGCAAAGGTTCTTGATTTTATTAACCTCCGACAAGGGAACATGAATGTGAAATAATATGCTTTGAAATTCACACAATTGTCAAGATATGCTCGCTCTATAATTCTCAATTCTAGGGAAAAGATGAGCAAGTTCATTTCGGGAGTGTCCGAATTAGTAGTGAAAGAATGCTGTACATCCATGCTCGTTAATAATATGGATATTTCTCATCTCATGGTTAATGCCCAACATATTGAAGAGGATAAACTTAAGGAGAGGTCTAGGGAGTCAAAAAGGGTTAAAATCAGTGATGGTAATTTCTCTCATGCAAGGTCCGGTGGACATGGTCGTCCTAGGTTTTGACAAAGGTTTTTCGGTCAAGGTTCCTCCAATGCTCCTAAGTTCAACAAAGATAGGGTGTCTAACCCTCAACATCAAGGAAGAAATGGTAGTAGGTCTTCATTGCCAAATTGTGTTAAGTGTGTAAAGAAGCATGAGGGTAAAAGTCTATAGGGTTCCAATGCTTGTTTTGGGTGTGGTAAGATGGACCACAAGATAAGAGATTGTCCCTCAGTTGCTAAGAATAAATGAGATAATCGTCATAGGGCTCAACCCTAACCTTCATCCAGTCCAAGTGGTTTGAGTTCAGGTGTTCCCAAGCTAAATAGGTTTTATGCACTTCAAACTCGTGGTGAACAAGAAGGTTCTCCCGATGTGGTTACCGGTATGTTGAAAGTCTTCCAACTTGATGTTTATTCTTTACTTGATCCCGGTGCTACCTTAGTCTTTTGTGACTCCCCAACTTAAACTTTTGCTTTTCCTCAAGTAAAACTCAAGATCAGTAGTTCGATAAAGATGTCTACAAATAGTGCTGCATAAGACTCAGCATAAATGCACATAACAAGCTTCAAATTACTCATACAATGATCAATTGTGAATTCAAAGTTTCAAATTGTGACGCACCATCATCAAGAGTGCTCAAGCTCACAATGCTTGTTTCAAATGCAAGTTCAAGCTCAATCAAAGGTATGCAAATGCCCTCACAACAAAGAATATCCCATATTGACACAAAAGTTTTCTATAATTTAAGGCTCCGGAATCACATACAACTCTCATACTCACAAAGATGAGCACATGCATGACTCCACCCATTGGCTTGCCCTTATTTTCCAATCAACATTTGTTTCGACTCACTCAAGATAAAAAAGGTCTTTTTAAGGCTTGTAATGACGTTGAGTGTAAATGTATGGTCATTTAGGCTTAGTGGCTTCTACCTTCATGAAGTATGGCTTGAACATCACTTTCCTCCTTTTTTAATCATTTCAAACATGTTCAAACTCCACCCCATTATTCAACTCATCATGAATCACCGGATACCCCATTATTCTTCATTCTTTTCACACACTTTATTTCACAACTTTTTATTTTTTCCAATCATTTTCTTTTATTTTCTTTTCTTTCATTTCCCTTATCATTTTTCTTACATGGAGGGGTTCCATCTTTTTCACAACAATCCAAAATCAAAGGGGAATTTTTCTTGACTTGCCTTCTCTTTCACCACACCCCTAACTGAGGCTTTTGGCCTAAGTTGGCTATTCAAGCAGACCATACTTCATGAAAGTTATGGGTGAAGGGATAAAGAGAGGTCACAATTGTTTAAGTTTCTTCCAAGAAAAGGCTAGGCTCAATGGGTGCCAAAACAAGATTCACACTTCTCACAAGGGTAGCGACAAAAGAGGTATAATGTCAAATTGGCTCACTCTTCATAATTTTTGCCTAAGATCATTTCAATTGTTCACATAACTCAGTCAACCGAACCAACAGAGCAACTTCTAGGTGTCATCAAATGCAATGTTCAAAGTAATATCACCACACAAGACATTGATACCAATATCAAACAAGACTTTACACTTTCTAGCTAGCGTGCAATGTTCATCACAAGAGACTTCATCAATAATCGGCTAGTCACAATAAGATGCTAAAAGTTCACATATTGCCTATGTAACTTCATTTGGCTCATCGTAGATGCACATTCATTTTGTTCAATTAAGAGGACCATTCAAGTCATCCGTATTGATCACAACAAATACTCAAATTTGCACAAGAACAGCCACATTCACACAAAAAAGAGGTGGCAAAATTTTAAAATTTGGTTCAAAACCATTTTCAATCAAAACAATGGGCCACAAGCTAATAACATCCACAACACTGTTCAACAACCAAGATATATATCAAAACCAATAAGCTCAATATTCACAAAATAGTCACAAGAGGTAGGTATGAAAGCACCCCACCCCACCCAACAAAATAAGCAGTTGTCCTCAAATGCAACTAAAATGAAAATAGTGTATAACAGTAACAAATAGGGAGGGGAAAAATCATCTTGCCAGGCTAAGCCTGAGGTGATGTCTGCATGTCTGCCACTCTATCTAACTGGGCATCATTGCCCGATTTCTCATCAAACTTTTCTCCACTAGATCCCATCATGGATACTTCCCTCAAAGAGGCCTGAACAGCTGAATAGACCATGGCCTCCTCTAAGGCAGTCAGGCCCTGAAAAATAGTCTCCTCCTGAAAATCAAGCTATTCCTCATCAGTCTCGGCCTCGGACTCAACAACAACAACATGAACTCTAACCGCATCTCCGGTGGTAGCCTGCGGCATACCATACCAAACTAGAATCTCTGCACTCGGGTCATTCGGGATCTCCACAGTCCCAAATATCAAGGTAAAATCCATGGACTTCAGCTGGTCCAATCCTTCCTCAGCCCAATAATATTGGCCTCTAAGGCCGTCACCTCCTTAGAAGCCTTCTCTCCTCGCTCACACACCTCTACTCTCACCATAAGGGCATCAATAAAAGTGCAGAGAGGTGTTAGTGCAACATCAAGAGCTCTCTCGATCATTCAAGGAACAATGACCTCTAACTGGGAGGCTCGCACATCAGTAGATTTGGCTAGGTGCCCCATCTTGAGAAGCATGGCCTGAGTGATCGGAGGACTAAAGACAGGTGTACCAGAAACAGATCTAGGGGGTGGGGGAGCATCAGAAGATCCAGGAGTATCGAAAGGAGCAAAGCTAGAAGTACTTGAAGGCTCAGTGGCTGGAGTAGGCATGGCTTCCTTTGTAGGTAAAGTAAAAATATACACCTTTGGGGACGTGTCAACCAGAGTTGCTCTGCTCCTATCAACCTCGTCCCATGTGTATTCTGCCTTTATATTCTGGATGTCGGTAGAAAAGGTGGGTGTAATCTCAACATCCCTCTTCTCATCTCGGGGAACTCGGGCCCGACGACATAACTTTGTGATCAAAACCGGGAATGGAAGAGACATTTGGCACTGCTTGGCCCTCATTTCCATCTTTTGCTCGATGATCAAGTCCAAGTTTAGCTACTTCCTGGCGATGATAGACCCAAGACTGGCCACCTTTGGGTTGCGGAGAATGTACTCATTTTGCAAGGGCATGATCGTGTTGCTGATGGACTCTAACCAATATCTAGCAGCTACATTTAAGTCCTTATTCTCTATAGGCGCTCCAGCCTTAATCCACCTTAGAGTGGTGTCAGAAATCAGGGAGGCTAGTCAACCTTTGAGGTCATCCAGAGTTTTTGATGTGAACATACTCTGGTATTCATGTATGAAGTTTGTAGCCCTCTCAAACACAACATTTATATCATCATTGCTGCATCTGACTTTCTTCCTTCGGACCATAACAAATTATATCGTCTTGAATGTACTAGCCTTCTCCTTCCCCTGAGGCACCAAGTCACTGTAGGCAGCATAGAACTCTCGGACCCATGTAGGGTGTATGGACCTTGGGCCTTGGTGAGGACCTCAAACCTGTGGAACCTGAGGGTGTCCCACAAATCAAGATGCCTGTCCGCTACACCATTTGTGGACTGTAACACTCCAGAAATTAGTAGGCTAAAACTAGAGCTAAACGTTAAGGTAAAAAGTGAAGGGTAAGGTCCAATGGAATTCGGTAAGGGCCATGGCAAGAGGGACAAGGCTGCCAAAATTTGCCAATTCACTGCCCACTATGACCACAAGGGTCTTCACGACCCCTGGTGGCCACCACTCCCCATGGTGCTACCTGTGGTGGTGAGGCAGTAGCCTCCCAAATGCCGCCTCAAAAAGACTTCCCTTCATGAGCCACTTCACGGCTCGTGCTGAAGACCACGGCCCGTGGGAAGGGTCGTGGGGTTGCCTTCACCTTTTGGGTGGCATGCCAAGTTAACATAACTACTAGTGAAGGGACCACGGGCACCACCACGGGCCGTGGTTCCCTTGACGGCTCGTGAACATGGGCGTGGTCCCTGGCATACCACTTTAAAGTGGGGGTTATTTTAGGTAATTGCAAATTAGGTGGTTATTAAATGAGGTCTTTTTGCCTTAGTTTAATACACCTATATATTAAGTCAAACTACACCCATTCACCCCATTATTTCCAAAACTCCAAATCAAATCCCAAAATATCATCTTCTCTAAAAAATTCTCTCTCTAGAAAACTCAAGGAAGACGAAGATGGAAATTAGAGCCTAGGGTTTCAAATAGAAAGAGTTTTATTCTCAATTTCGTGGGGATTCATCACCAATGAATGGTATTCCTTCATCCATGTAGTCCCTCCAAACTCAATTTCAAAGATAGAAATTTCCCCAAAATGCTAGGGTTTTACTTCAAGTCATGGATTCCCTTTAAAAATGATTCTAATGATTTAATTACCTTATATTATGATTGAATTGATGTTTTATTATGGTTTTATGATGAAATCTTCCATGAATCCATGAAAACCCCTAAATTCTCAATTATGATCTTGTGAATGTGGGTTGTTGATAGAAGAAGGATATTAGGAGATAATGCTTGTAGTAATTGAATTAATTTGATCATGCTATCATCCATGTCTAATGTAGTAATTCTAGATGTGTGGATTGAATATGATCTTTGATTCTTGAAGGGTGAAAGTATGAGAATTATGTATGATTATGAGATTTATGTATGTGTTTTAAGGACACTTTGAGAGTAAAGTGATTATGTTCTTGTTGTGTGTGGTTGAAAGGATATTCTCATTTACACACCTATGTATGATTATGATAATGATGTTGTGATGATTGAAAGGCTATTCTTATGAACACATAATGAATATGATGTGAAAGGTTTTCTCACATAATGATGATTCTAAGGTTGAAAGGCAATTCTTACCTAATTGAATCGAATGTTAAATGAAGACACGGACGATGAAAGGTTATTCTCACACATGATCTAAGAGCTATCCTAATGAACTCTTATCGATTGATTGCCTAGTACATCCTTCCATATGACATGACACAAGTTATGATTTAATGAAGTATTCCATGGGAATTATGCTTAGCACCGAGTGGATATTGGTACGAGATGGAAGCCCTCACGTGAGTTGAGCTCATATTTCTAGGAGCAATCTCTTGAGATAGATGTCCTCATGAAAGTTGAGCCCGAGTATCTAGTAGCAATCTCCTTGTCCCATAACTATGTGCCCCCGTAGGTTATTAGCTAATGGTTCCACCTAAAGCTAAGTTAATGGTTTTACCTTAGGCAAGTGGAGCAACATTTTTTGGTGTGGGTAACACCGGATTCCATGTTAAGCTCACATGTTTATGTAGGTTAAGGCTAATTACACATGGTCAAGTCTAGATAAACTATGGCTACTTAAGAAGCTTTACTTAGTGTGGGTGAGAGTATGGGATCTTACTTATGCATTGCACAAGTAGGATTTGAAGGTAGTTGTGGTATGTTCCTCTTATGTCATGGGGATTTATGTAATGAATGTGCTTATGACTATGTGTTAAGGATGTTTGATGTGAAGACTACTTGTAATGATATATGCTAACTTGGATTGTTTCTATAAGTTGCTTTCCTTAATATGGTTGACTAAAGGCGAATGTTTCCTTGTCTATGAGAAATAATCTAAGAATGAGATCATAAGATGGAAAACATGAATAAGGACCTAAAGTGACTTACTGTCACGACCCGAGAGCACCCCTTAGTAACACGGCGTACTCGACCCCGAAGGGGTCTAATACAAGCCTCATAGCATTCTTGAACATAAGAACATAGGAAAATAGAGAAGAATTAAAAACTTCCCTTTACAATCAAAAACATCTTTCATTAAAAAGCAACCGAAAGACTTTCTAGATATTGTACACTATGTCTCAAACCATCTAATACTTTGAATACAACATTGGGACTTATCCCATACAAAAGGTTTAACATAAACTAAAGACATAAAAAGGAACAAAATGGGTATTGTCCTCGAAACTATGAGGACTCACCAAGTCTTCATCTCCAAGAACCTTAGAAACCTACTCCTCAAGCATAGAACACCAATATCTCCAAGCCCTACACTTTGGTAAAAAGGGAAAAGAATGAGGTTAGCACATTAGATGTGCTAAGTATGATGACCATGCAAAAACATGCTTAAAAATGGACATTTGATTGAAAACCATGCTTTTATGACATTTTTGTAAAACTTCATGAACATTGATACAAGAGGCATAATATAAGTCACAACCAAAATACAAAGTCACATAATTCA
The DNA here is from genome assembly GCA_029582725.1 of Solanum chiquidenum. NCBI lineage: Eukaryota > Viridiplantae > Streptophyta > Magnoliopsida > Solanales > Solanaceae > Solanum > Solanum chiquidenum. The sequence continues at coordinate 7,999 of JAJOOS010015111.1, forward strand.
CATTTAGTCAAAATCACATATATAACCCTTTACCTTCACTTTGAGCCTTCACCTCAGGTAACCCTCAAGCTATACCTTGTGAAATGTATGTATAGAGTCCCATACCACCACCCACACTAAGGCCTTAAGGTCACCAAAAGTGAACTTACCATTCATCCTTCTCACCTTTACACAATAGAGCATATAAGACATATAAACATCACATGAATCACAACATCACATTAAGACCATCATCTAAGACAACTCTAAGTCATACTTGTGCAATGTGCAAGTAGCATCCCATACTACTACTCACACTAAGTACTCCTTTGAAGCCACCCTAGACAAGGCACATTCACATACAATAAGTCATGACAATGAAGTAACTCATAATACAATCCAAGTATAGCATGCATCTTTACAATTAAACATATAAGAGTCAACATTACTCAATAACATCATTTAGAGGACTTTCATTCATTAGACATTAGATCAACATTCTCCTTAAATTCTTCCTAGAAGGACATTCAAACAATAGTCATTAAGACTTAGAGAACTCACTATGACCCTCTCAAAGCCTACTCGTGCAATTCATGGATATCATCCCATACTACTACCCACACTTTGTAGAAGTCCTCAAGAAACCATAATGCACATCTCACATGATGGGAATAAGCATTTAACCGACATAGACCATGCAAGCTAGACATGGAATCCGGTGTTCTACCCCCATACCGAAAATAGGTGGTCTCCTTGCCTAAGGAAGACCGGTAAGATTAGCTTTGATTTGCATTGAATCCACCTGCTATTATCGTATGCAGGCACATAGTTATGGGATAGGAATGTTCATTGGAACCCTAGCCTAACATTGGGAGAGTTTCCATCTTACCATATCCACTCGGTGCTTAGCCTACATTCCCATAGAGTATTTCAATCACATTTATTGCACTTGAGAGGGATCCTAACATTGGGTCTACCGACCCAAAGTAAACTACACAAGAAAGGCCACCACCATTAGGTCTACCGTTTCAAGGTACATTTTAAGGATATCTTATTGACTTTCCAAGAAGGGTGCCATAAACATTGGGTCTACCGATACAAGGTCATCATTTCACACATGAAAGGGCCACCACCATTAGGTCTACAGTTTCAAGGTTTCACATTCCCATTGGGTTCTAGACTCATCATGAAGGGCCACCAAACCTAGGTCTACCGGTTGAAGACATAGCCTAAAATACCTCATCATTCATTCATTTATAGAAAGGCTACCAAAATTAGGTCTACCAACTCAAGATATTCATTCATTTATTCAAGAAAAGGCTACCAACATTAGGCCTACCGATTTATATTTATAAAGACATTAAGTCAAGCTACACTCATTATTCAAGAGTAGGATGCCTAATCCTACCAAGTCAAGACACTTCATTTAATATCACATTCACCAATACAAGAAAAGGATGCCTAAGCCTACATTCAAGAAATCACATTCAACCTATATTTTATTTATCAAGGAAAGGGCACTTAAGCCTACCAATCCAAGATACAACATTACATTATATAAACCCTTCATATTCAATCATCATCATTCATGAGTGTCAATTGAGAATATACTATCAACGACATAATTACCTTTTATACAAGGTCATGATTCTATCATTGAAATCACATGCAAATCCTTCACATCACATTCACATATACAATATCATGATAACACTTCAATTCATCAAACTATGCCTTCAAGGACATGATCACAATGTACATAGTAAGTAAACACCTCCACCTTTCAAGTGGATCAACAATTCAAGCATAATTCTACTTTAACATGAAATTGGGTCAAACTTGCCCTTTCAAGGATATGATCACCAATGCTCAATTCAACAAAAATTCACCATAATTAGGCATACATGATGATACAATTCAATAATCCAAATCAATCTAAGCATAAATCCACCATCATTCATTCACAATCATCAAACCCACTTTATAAGGCCAAATTTAGGAGTTGAGAGAAATAATGGGTTCATGGAGTAAAATCATCTTAAATCATCAATTAAACATCAATATAATCGTAGTTTATCATTTGAAAACGTTTGATGCAAGAACCCATGAGATTGAGTGAAACTTGAGTTTTTTCATGAAACTTGAAAACTTTGAAACTTCTTTGAAATTGACTCTAGGGTGAAAGATAACCCTAGATAAAGGATAACCATACCTTATAATTTAAGAATCCTACTAAATTCAAGAAGAAACACCTCGAAATCCCAACCCTAGCTTGAACTTGACCTTGATCTCCAATGAAGTTTCTAGAGATAAATTTTTAGGAAGGAAGGGTTTGATTTTGAGAGATGAAGTCTAAATGAGGGTTTCAATGTTTTAATACTCTTAAAATACCTTAAAATAGTGCCCATTCACGCTCTGGACTCACATACCGTGAGTCCATTCAAGGACCGTGCTGATGGTCCATGGTCTGGGGCTGCAAGTTTGTTTTAGTCCTCTTGACCTACGGAGGCCATCCACGAGTCATGGATGGACCTATGGGGCGTGAACCCCATCCGTAGGTCACCAAGTTTTTTCCAACTTGATGGTTTCCTTAGGGTGTTGGGGTTTAGACTTAGGTTCCTCCTCAAGGACCCTTAGGGTTGTCCTTGGGGAGTCATACCTTGACGTCTAACCCCTAAATACCTCAACCATGGCTCATAACAACATTAAACCACTTCCAACTCAAGACCAACTCAAACGCACACACATTAGTTTCACTAGTTTATTTTTAGGGTCGTTACACTTGCTTAGCATGGGTGGGATTATGTGGTCTTATATATGTATTGCACAAGCTTGCCTTGAGGTGGCTAATGAATTGTTTCTCTTATGCTATGTTGATATAAATTGCATGGAATATGCCTATGTCTATGATGATATCTCTTATGCTCACTAGTTATTATTATTGACTACAATGTTATAGCCTTTGTCTTATTATGATATCTCTTATGCTTATGATTTGTGTTTTCCACTATCTTAAAAATGATGATTTGACTTAGAAAAGCGCATGCATTCAACTAAAATGTCCCTTTTTGCATGTTTTCAAGGTATTTATGCATGACTATCATACTTAGTGCATTTTTGTACTAACCCATATTTTCCTACATTTTCCCCAAGTGTAGGGTCCGGTTCTTAAGGCGATCTTCATTTGGTTCAAGCTTGGATTCGACTATTCTCCTTGCTTGTGGTGAGTCCTCATGAACCGAGGACGGATGTTTCACTTTGAGTTTCATTTTTAATTCTTCCTTTCGGATTATGTTGTTTGGGCCGTAACCTTATTTTGACTCAAGTATTGTAATAGATGGCTAATTGAGACAAGTTTAGACTTCCGCTATGCTTTTATAAAAAACTTTTTGAGACTTGATATGTATTCTACTTCTTATTGTTAGCTTTATGTTATAATATGCTAATGGCTTACCTGTTTCCCCTTCGGGCTGTTATGTGTCATGTTACGTCTAGGGGGTACCCGTTGGTCATGACATGGATAGTATTTTCTCCTCTGAATCCCTCGGCCTTTAACCGATTGAGTGACCAGGGAGGAGAACCCTGTACTGGTGGCACCGGGTCTATAGTCTAAGCTGAAGCAGGAGGAGGAGGATGAGTCTAAGGTACCGGGATCCTAGACGGATCATATATCGCCTTGGAGCGTAGCTCTGCTTGCTGGGAATGCAGTAATTGATCATCCTCAGGCTTAGAGAAAGAAACCTGAGAATCATAAGACACTCCCTCACTTCTGGAGTTGTACTCTGGTGTCTCAGCTATATGTGCTTTACCCTTTCCCTTTCCTCCCTTTGGAAATAACTTCTTGGCCTTGGCATTAGAAGCAGATGTTTCCTCATTTATGATGACTTTGCGTGCCCGCTTTTGGGGTGGCATGCCACTATCAAGCAGATTTGTTCTAGCCATTCCTGCAAACCACATAGAAAAATGTTAGAAAAAGTTTCCTAAAAAGTGCAGAAAATATACTCCAGAAAGGCTCACTGAACCATTCGGTGAGTCGACAAGTTATTTGGCAAGCCAGATTGGGCTCTCCGAAAGTACCAGCACAAAGAAATTCAAAACTCAAGACATGCGGTGATCAAGGTCATTTTGCGAATCACTGATACCAATCGGTGAACTAGAAGTAGTCCTCCGAAAGTTACAGTGCCTTTTAGGGATTAGGGGGCGCATAAAGGGTGATCAAAAAGGAGTTTCGGCGAGTTGCCTAGTGAATTCGGTGAGCACATGAATATCGCCAAAATTTATAGACCACAAAATCAACAATAGGAAGAAATTAAAGGCGATCTAGCGGGACTTTGGCGAACCGCCGAACTGTTCGGCGAGCTCGACTCAGCTCGCCAAAAGGACCAACGTGCCAATTTTCAATCCCTATCTTTAAAATCCAACCCACAGCACATGAAAACAAAATTAAACACCTACACTATGAAATAAAGGTTAGACCCATACTACCCATGCCCTCGGGGTACTCAGACTTCCCTCGATTTGACCAAAATTTGCCAGTTTGCTCTTAAGAATGATGTCAAACGCTCTATCATTAGGCAAACTACGTCATTTAGCACAATCTGAGATTACTCAGACTTCACCCCAATATACCCAACACATTTTTACCACAACCTAACAATTAAGACTCGATAAAATCAAGCACAACAAGGGAATCGAGTTTATATGAGCAATTAAGCACAAATTCTATACGATACGGGCATTCCAACAGTTAATCAATGATGAAAATCAAACACCCAACAAATATCAACAACAATTTACCAATTTTCATTTAACATCAACCACAAATGGAGTTTATGGTTCGGCAAACCAAATTTTGATGCCGAAAATGAAGGATTGAAATGCTAGGCGGCAAAGTTCCACAACCTAGGCAAAGATTCCACACAACACGAGAGTAAAAAAAATACAAGAAAATATGTAAGATCTAAATTAGGGTGATATAGTATAGGAGTTGAAAACTTAAGAAAGTGAAAGGATTTTTAAAATTTAAACTGTTTGGCCTTTAAAACCTTTCCATTCGCGCTCCCTTCGGCGGTGTAAGTCGAGTCCGCCAAACCACTCGGCAACACGCCGAGTGGTGTTTTAGCCCACCGAAATTTACAGGACTCCCAATAATTTGTTTAAATGGAGAAGACGATCGGGCTCGCTAACCTGTTTGGTGAGTCACCGACTGAGCTTTTAGCTCGCCGAGTTTTACAGAGTTCTCCTTTATGCTGGGTGGTTCCAACAGCGGTCCAAGTCGGGGCTCGCCGACCTCTTCGGTGAATCGCCGACCAAACTTGTGCTTCGCCAAAATACCCATTTTCCAACACTTGAAGTTTTTAACCTGCACATTCAACACCTGTTATTCAAACAAAATTTAAAATATGAAAGACTTAGGTTTCCTCCTAAGAAGCGCATTATTTAACTTCGTGGCACGACGGAAATACCAATTTAAGCTTAATTTTTGGGGTTGGCCATTGTATCACTAGGCACCACCCCCTTTTTGTCTTAGATTCAATTGGGTTGAGATTTGACCCATTTGCGTTTCCAGTTGCTTAATATAGAATGAGTGAGAAGTCACCGTCTGATTGAGAGTTGAGACATCCTCCTTCATCTCTTTCAACACTTTGTCCGATCCTTCAACTTTGTTGAGAATGCGTGATAGCATATCTTTTAAACCGCCACCTTTTTATTCATTGGGTTTTTTATGCTCATAAGGTGGGACGTACCTATCCTTGTCACCCTCTCTCTCCTTCGAAGTGGCGTTACGATCACGCCAATATCTGTCATGGTCTCTTCATCCTTCATCTTTATTCCAACTCAAATTTTCACCCGACCTTGGATAGTTTGAACGAAATCCTCCTTCTTGATTTGCAAGGAAGTTCACTTCCTCATTGTACAACGCTTCAAATTGTGCTTCATCGGGGTTTACTCCACCAACACCTACAACGTTAACACTCCTCAAACCACTACCCATCACATTTTTCGGCAATAAGTCTAGCTGGGCCATTATTTTTTCCATGTTTTGGTCTCTCTCTTGATCCTTCTCAATCTTCTCTTTTGTCATTCTAAAGATGAGAGGATACACTTGGTCTTCACGAGTGTACCATGACATATTGATCTTGGTCATGCAATCAAGGAGTGGAGACGCTACTTCATAGAGTTGTTGCATTATACCACTGGGAGAAAGTTGATCAGCTACTCCTTTGTTCACCGAATCGAGACTCCTCTAGAAGTGTTGCAGCATCACATCATTTGGAAGTCCATGAGTTGGGCATTGAAGCACCAGTTTCCTAAATCTCAGCCACGTCTCATGGATTGGTTCACCTTTCAAGCATTTGAAACGTTGGATGCCATCCCTTAGCGTCATCATATTCGATGGGGGAAATAATCTCACTTGGAACACTGTGGTTACCTCATCCTAAGAGGTGATGGAGTTTCTAGGTAACTCAACCAACCATTTTGTAGCTTCACCCATAAAAAAGAATGGAAACAACTTGAGACGGACTGATTCTTGCGATATGTTCTTAAATGAGAACGGACCATAAACATCCACGAAGTTTCAAATATGCTCCTGGGGATCCTCATGAGCCAGCCCCCCAAATAATCCTTTCAATTGTAGGAGCAGAAGCATTGTGCTAGTGATGTGGAAAATAACGTTCCCTTCAGCCGGAGGTAAACGTATTGCACCAACACCACCCAATTGAATTTGGTCGTTTACATAATTCAGATTTCCAATATGGTCTTGGTGGCCCACTTGGCTACCATTACTCCCGTTTACTCTCATCTCTTCTTCTGCTCAAAACAAACAACAAAAACACACACCAAATTAAGTCGATTAATCGGTAACACAAAAAGAACACAATTCAACTTCAACAAAAGAATTTCAAACAACAGCACTCCCCGGCAGCAATGCCATTTTGATAGTCTCAAGTACACCTCATCCAATTCTAGGTGTAAATGATTGTTAATCAGTATAAAACCCAACGAAGAGTTGGGGTCTAACCCACATGAAGTGGTACATGTCTAAGATTCAATTATGAAGTACAAACGTGGTCTAAATGGTTAAAGAAATAAAATTTATTGAAAACATACAAATAAGTCTAAACGGGTGACAACGAATGTCAGATAGGGATTTGGTTTGTTTACTATCAGCTACAACACAAGCAAAATAGGGAAACTAACAATAGATAGAGGAATTCTCAGGATGTGATCGTTTCTAAGATAATTATGCTACATGGGTAGTTTAAATCTAACAATGAGTTGCTGAAACACTGTGGATAGGCTGGGCTTTAAGTGTAATACCTTTCTCTCAAACAACTATTATTGTTGAGGTGATTTCTTTCAAACATCAACAAGCTTAACAAGATCATCATCCCACAACCTTAATGGATCCACTCTCTCGAGCTAGATGGGTAGTATTGGATTGGATTTAAGATTCACTCTCTCGAGCTGAATCCATATCGACCCAATACCCACAAATGATTAATTAAAAGTTTTGGTTCCAAAACCCCTTTCTCAAGTAAGCTAAGAACTTAAATTTAGAATTGCATTTGCAGCTACAATTCATAGATTAAAACTCAGGTAATCATTAAACCCACATTAAAACAACAATTTCATTATCAAACAACGAATCCCATAAGATAATTAGACAAATAAACACATGATCACACCCCAAGAATTGGGGTTTTGGCTACACATCATAGAAACAGAGAAATGGTTACCAAATTCATTATCCATCATCTAGGTAAAAGTTTCCAAGCCTTTACAATGCTTTCCAAAGATTAAATTCAAAGACCCACTTTCAAATCCTCAAAATTCTACAATTAGCACTCAAACATTTAGAGAAAAATCTAACTCTAAAATGGGAATTGTAATATCTGGGTGTGAACTCTCCAAGCGAACTGCTCAAATCCCATTTAAAATCCAATTGATAGTTTCCTAAAATTTAGCCTGTAGGTCCACTCGGTAAATTAAGTCGCGCCTTGCCGAGTGCATCGTAGATCCGCCGATTTTCCTCTTCCATCGTCCATTTGCATTGGCCTTCAACATCTCAGGTCCTATAACTTTGAGTTTCGCTAACTTGGTTTTTCCCAAGGGCTGGTATACTGGAACATTGGGCGAGCTAAAGAGCCACTCGGCGGTGCGCCGAGTGGTCTTGGCAATCGCCAAGATTGCTTTTTCTTCACTTCTTCAATTCTTTAGTTCCTTTTTGTCCGGTAATGTTCTTGCCTTTATCATTAGCCTTCATAGCTATAAATCAACACTTGAACATCAATTTAGAGCATAAAATAGGCATTTGAGGACACATATGCTAAACCAAAACAAAGCCCAAATGTGTTGAAATCTCAAACACATCAATGGGCAAACAGAGCGTACTGTCCAAACTTTGGAAGATATGTTAAGATATTGGGTGATCAATTTTAAGGGTAAAATTGAATGACCATTTGATTGAGGTTCCTTAAAACAATAGCTATCGTTCGAGTATAGGTATGGCTCCATTTGAGGTTCTTTATTATTAGAGGTGTAGATCTCCTATAGGTTTGTTTGAGGTGGGTGAAGCTACATTGATAGGACCCGAGTTAGTTCATGAGGCTATGCAGAAAGTCTGACTTATTAGAGAAAGGTTGAGAACAACCATAAGTTGACAAAAGTCCTATGCCGATGTTAGAAGAAGAGACCTAGAGTTTGATGTAAACGATTGGGTCTACTTGAAAATCTCACCCATGAAGGGTGTAATGAGATTCAGGAATAAAGGAAAGCTTAGTCCCCGTTATGTGGGTCCATATTAGATTTTAAGACGTGTTGGTAAGGTTTCTTATAAGCTTGAATTGCTAGTGCATCCGGTTTTCCATGTCTCTATGTTAAAGAAATATGTTGGAGATCCGACCTCTATAGTTTCGTTAGAAGGTTTGGGAGTTAAAGAAAATCTTTCTTATGAAGAAGTTACATTTGAGATTTTAGACCGACAAGTTAAGAAATTGAGAAATAATGAAGTTGATTCTGTGAAAGTGTTGTGGACAATTAGTTGAGGGTGATACTTGGGAGGCAGATATGATATCCTTATATTCTCATATTTTTTCTTCTACCCCTACTCTAGATTGATCTAATGAGTTCCTCATGGTATACTCCTTGTTTGGTGTCATGTGTCTTAAATGTTTCCATGATCTCCTTACTATATTATGATTAATGAAAAGTTTAAAGTTTTGAGAAAAAGAGTAAATTTGATTGATTTCTACATGATTATGTGCATTTAAGTATGAGTTGCATATAGACTTCAAGACATGATGATTGATCCTTCTTTAGTCTTGAAGATGGTATTTCCTCCTCGGATATGAGTAATCTTGTAAATGCATGCATATTTGCCTGCTAGGTCTAGTTTCTATTATCCTTATGATGCTTTAAATATGTTCTATCTTGGATTCGAAGTTCCTCCTTGGTTGTGTGCGTTTAGATGAAGTTGCATGCACGTTGGGTTGCTGGTTTAGAGTTCCTTGCTTTTTGTGATGTCTTGAATCTCATTCGAGGACAAATGATCCCAAATGGGAGATTATGTAACACCTCAAATTCGAGAAAGAGCAACATAGCAAAATTTCATAACTTTCTGGTGCCATATGACGGACGCCAACCACGACCTGTGGATGGGACCATGGACCGTAGGTCTGGTCCATGGATGGACACCCAAAAGGGGTCTTAGGAAGCTTGGAACCACAGCTGGGACCAATAGACCATTGGTGGGTCCATGATCCGTGGTTGAAGGCCCATTTTCCAAGATCCCAAAACATAGTTCTGACCATGGTCGACGGATGTGCAGGATGGACCGTCAGTTAGACCACGGTCCGTCGATCAGAGTTTGTGGGTAGTGGCTAGCAGTTACTTTTTAGGGACAGTTGGTCTTTTCCTAATTATTCTAGCCTAATACTATGTCATTTTACCCATGTCTAAAACCCTTATATAAGTGTTTTAAGTCTAAAATTTCCCCATCCTAAATCATTCTCTCAAATTCACCAAAAGAAATCAAGTTCTTCCTCTCCAAGACATTTCTCTCTCTATAAGTTTGAAGAAGAAGATTCAAGTTAGGGTTCAAGGTCAAGTCTCTAATCTTAAATTACTTTTGGGCTTTGATAGAAAGGTATGATAGCTTTTCATCCATGGAATCCTTGCATCCACAAAGTCCCTAAGTTCTCCAATTGAAAAGTTGAAATTCCTCCAAATTGAGTTAGGGTTTTCTTCTAAGTTATGGGTCTTTGTGAATGTTGATTCAATTGATTAAATTATGACTGATTATGCATGAATTGAGAGGGTTCTATGCTTTTTATGATGAAACCCCATTTACCCACGCTTAACCCATGTTTCGAAGGAGAAATTGGTGTAAATGGGTTTGACTCTATGAAAGGAGAATTTATGGATTTATGAGTACTCTTGTAGGATAAATAATATACAATATGATTTTCTTTGAGATTGAAGAACATGTGATGATTATGATATTAATTGCTTTGAGAGTGAAGCATATATGTTGTAAATTGAATGATTCTAGGTTAAAAGGATTACTCACCTAAAGTGAATATAAACTAAGGGAATTATGAAATTGATGAGGCTAGAGATGATTACCCATGACCTCTAAGTAGAAGACAAAAGGCGAGCACCCATGTCATATGATAGAAAGACAAGAGGCGAATACCCTGTCACATGATGTATGGACAAGATGCAAGTACCCATGATCCCAAGGTAAGAAGGACTAGAGGCGATTACCCATGATCCTTTATAAGAAGGCAAGAGGCGATTTTCCATGCCCTGAAGGATAAGCTATGATATGTAATGATATATGAAGAGCTTGGATTGTTGCTTGAGTTTGCCTTCCATGATGAGTAAGACTAGTGACAGTTACCGATGTCTTGATTAAGTATATATCGAGGTTACTTCAAGAAGTACTCCTTATATGTTGAAATGATCTATTATGTGCATTGATTATGCTTTATGATTTACAATTGTCTAACTCTTATGTTATGTTTATGCAAGTTATCATATTTAGTATATTTTTGTACTAACACATACTCTTGCCTACATTTCTTATCCAAATGTAGGGTCCGACCTTCTCGATTCTCACCTCCGTGGCTAGGATCTATAGTAGAAGAAGATTTGAAGATAGGTGAGTCCTCATTCCTTCGAGAATTTGGCTATTATTTTCCTTATGTTCTTTTCATTTGAATTTTGAACAATCTTATATGGGCTATGTCCCAAGATTCTATTGTATTAGATGGCTTTTGAGACATATGTATTAGACTTCCGCTTCGTTTTATAAAATTTTAGTTATCTTGAAATGATGTTTTAAAACATATTGATTTCTATTATCTTGACTATGAAACCTAATATGCCATGTTACATCTAGGGGGTATCCCGGGGTCGTGACAGTACTCATCCCCATACCGGTGTTCAATACTACTCCCAATAATATATACTGATTGTCAACATTTAAAAACATACTCTTCCTCATGTTTGAGATATTGCTCAAACTATCCTCTTAAAAGAGGTAACTGCTCTTAAAATATATTTGAACTCATAACTCATTTAAAAATCGAAGTTTCTCTTTTATCAATGTAAGAATTGATACCTTTGGGAATATTTAGTTCCCATATACTCAAATTTGAAAAATCTTTCTAAAAAATATATCAAAATCATATTGTGATATGATCATTGAGGACTCAGAAAGTCATACTGCATAAACATTGATGGCATAACAAGATACCATACTGCTTAAACATTGATGGCATACTCGATTGTCATACTAATCATGTTTTAGAAACTCTTTCTCAAAACTCATCTTTATTTCCTCAAAAACTCAGCTTGAAACTCAAGTGTTGACTTTAAAAAAAGCTTCTCAAGATTTATAACTCAATTCATAGGGTTCATGCGGAATTATGGACATGAATGAATCAACTAAGGGATCTTAATAGCAATATGCAAACTCAGTACTCAGAACTCAACGATACTACTCATCTAAAAAATATTCAATTCATAGGGTTGATGCTGAAATATAGACATGAACCAATCAACTCAAGAATCTTAATGCATAACATATAGCAATTCAATAATTAGAAATAGTATTTCAAAAGAACCAGGAACTCAAGAACTCAAAATACACTCATCTCAAGAATACTCCAATCTAGGTATAGAATCGTAGATTACTCTTTTACTGATTTGAAAGTAGATGTAGGGGATGATAATGAACTAGTATAACACTATGATAGACTTACACACATGGAAGAATACGGTTCTTGAAGAATCTTGAAGAATTTTGAAGAAGAACTTGATTAGAAGCCTTGAAACCCTAGCTTGAAGGAGAATAATTAAGAAAACCTTTCTTGAGATTCTTGAATTAGTTTCTTGGAATCTCTAAGACCAACAATTATGATTTTCATTAGTGATTCATAATTGTATGCAGGAATTTCAGTTAGAAAGAATGGAATTCTTGTATAAATACATACCTTGAAGAAGAATCTTGAAAAATATTGAAAGAATCTTGAATGAAGTCTTCTACTTTGACTTTTCCTTAGGGCTTAAGGGTTTGAGAGAGAACAGAATGATGGATGAAGAGATGAAAATCTGATTGTTTTGGGCCTTTATTAGTCAATTTTTTTTAAAAAGTTTTCTTAGAGATAAAAAGACAAAAATGACCCTTTTTAATGCTTTCATGTCGGCTAATTCGTCACTACACTGTAGCAGATTACTAAAATCGTCATAACTTTCTAATCAAAACTCGGATTGTTGCAAAATTTATGGCGTTGGAATGAAGATTTAAATAACTTTAATTTGATAGGTTATGGGCCACATAACTCTTTATATTCTAAACGATATGGTCATTTGAAGTTGACCCAAGTAAAATCTTATGTCAAAACTTAATCAGTAAGGAAACTTTGAACTCAACTTTGTGCTAGGAGATTATAGTGACCTTAGTTGATATCCAAAATAATTCACACACAAAATAATTTACCTTTACACATATGGCAATAGATGAATCACCCAGTAGGACCCTATAAGTAAATGAAGAATAGTTCGGGTCTTAACTTAGAAATTTTTAGGGTGTTACACTTAGCCACACTTCACTGCTCTTGTCTAGACGTTAGAATCTCTCACTTGTACCAATCATATTCATTGTAGCTAACTTTTCAATTCCTTATATAATCTATGTCAAGTCTATCAGATCAGATCTTAAGACTAACATCATCACCCTTATGTTGCCATTTTGTTTATCACGACGCTCATCTCAAATTCAAGCTTAATGTTTATTAGTAAACACTATTGTCAATAAGATTGCTTACATACTATACTAACTTACAACTGCTAGATGAAATTAAGAAACATTCACCCTCTAAGTCCTTATGACGAGTAGTCAATATTTATCTCCTAGTCTTCATACTATATTTACCGTCACACTTTCTTTCACAACTTAAGTACTATTTACCTACTTACTATACATCATTGGCAAACTAGTTCTATAGCCCTCTGAATATCATGGGATATCCCAAAAATCATAAGTCTGGCTTAGATATATCACCTCATGAATAATCTGCTCTTTTATTAAACACCTATATTTGGTCGCTACTAACACAATGACACATCATCATAAACTGATTTCTAGTTAAAGTATACCCTAACTCATCCTGACTAGTAGCTATTCCTCTACCTTCTATCATGAACTCTACACAAACTCATCACTTCTTAATCTACCCATAAGCGAAAAATCCTCATTAATAATTTACTGGGTGCATGACCATAATAACATAGCTTGCCTCATCACTATCTCCCTTTCTGAGATTACTAAACATATGCATGCATTCTTCTAATTTAATGGCTTTTTCACTACTATTGCTCGTAATATCGTAACTCATACTATCTCTCGGGTGAACAAACTACTCCATCTCTAAAACACACTTCCTCATACGGGTCTCATCTGAAACAAGATTTAGATAAGAGAGTACATCTAGCTTTTAGCTTAAATGCACGATTCATATGAATAATAGTGCATTCTTTCGAAACTCTAAACATAACTCACTCACATGCATAACATATGGTAATTGAATAATTAGGAATACAGTTACAACTCAGAACTCAAAGATACTAATGTTTAGAATACTCAACTCATAGGGTTCATGAGGAATTATGGACATGAACAACTCCAGTCGAGGATCTCAATAACAATATAGAGACTCATAAATACAACTCTTCTCATTCTCATACTTACTTTCTCAAGATTTAGCTTAAAACTTGTTGATTACAAAAGATGTTCTTGAATTTGACTCAAAAAGACCTCTTGGACTTTCCTCTTAACTTCACTTTACTTTGAACTATGAATTTAAGAGCTATGATTAGGATATATGATCTCTTAAATATTAATGAAAGCTTAGATAGTTAGTAATAAAAAGAGAGTGATGACATGAATTGGAAAGCAATGGCGCGATGCAGAGAAGGATTTTATTTTGGTCATGAACCAATTTTTGAGATAGAGGACTCCGCATCCTCTCTGTGACTCGGAGAGGAGGTGATTTATTGGATACTGAAAATCTTAAGAGCCTCCGTGATGCGGACCTGGGTGTAAATATTTGCCCGATCTTTTCTTCCTCTCCGAAACTCAATTTAATTCATACCCAATGCAATTTTTGTTGCCCAATTTCACGAATTTCATAAACCTAGAACGTTTTCAATGAAACCCACACAAAGATCATCAAGAATAACACTCATTCGCAAGACCCCTCACCTCAAGAACTCAACAAGACTTAATTATTAAAGAATGAAGCTAAAACTCAAGAACTTCATAAAAAATCTCAATCAATAAACTTTGAGAACAAATTTATGGATTAAATTCACATGATTGGCATGAGGAGAAAAAAACCCAACACTATGAAAACTAAAATACATGGAAGAACAATGTTCTTAAAGAAACTTGAAGGAGAATCTGGGAAGATGAACCCTAGCCTCAGCGTTTGTTGAAGTTCTTGAGCGTAGAAATTTAGGAGTGAATGAGAGGGTTTGATTATCAAACTGATTTTTCTACACGTTTAGGGTAATTTAGATGACCTTCTAAGGGTTTCTAGGACATAATTACCCTTAAAGAAATAAATAAAATGAGTTGGAAGTTGGAATACTTTTCTAGCAGACAGTGAGGGTTGTATTCACTCAGGAACACAGAGCTGCTGTCAAGTTAGAGTGTCGTTAGTAAATCAGTCATAACGTTTTACTCAAAACTTGAAATTTAGCAAACTTGGTGGCGTTGGAAAGAGGAATCAGAGACCTTCAATTTTGTTGGTCATGGGTCACCTAACTCTTTATGTGCTAAAAGATATTATCGTTTCAAGTTGACCCAAAACTTAAGAAAATTGATGGGCAGTAGAACAAATTTCTCTTTAGTTCTTTTTGAAACTAGAGGTTTTACATCTAGTGACCTTAACTCCTAAGAAAATTTAGAAACACTCGGAAAAATCGCATTCACAATCGAAGAATGGTTCGAGTCTTAACTTATAAATTTTTGGGGTGTTACACATATGGTATCTCAATCTCTCCGTTGATTGTGTACGAACAAAATACGAATCCAAAGGCAGGGTAAGAAAGGGTTTAGCTAATGGAGATGCATTGAACAACTTTCATAGAGTGAGTGACTTCCAAAACATCCTAAGATCAGAACACTTCTATTGTGCTTCATTTGTTGTGAGAGCAACTGAAACATGAGGATATGAATAAATTCTAATTCCTTAATTGATGGAAGATGAACAAATCTTGTAAATACTTAAGTATGTTTGATGTACCATTTGAAAATATAGGATAACTCAAAGCTGACCTCAAATTTGTCTGGAAGTAGTTGAAGGTGATTCTTATGCATAGTACTACTTGTTGGTACCAACTAGAAAAAGAAATTCTTAACCATGAATTTATTTCTTTCTCGTCATCCTTTAGTATTCTTTTTAATGATGTCTTTTGTAAATAAAAAAATTAAAAGAAATAAAATAATTAGTGGTCTATATGAAACTAAGTTTGACCTAATGAGACTAGCAGGACCCTCATAAATAACCAGATTATTTTAGTAGGACCCTCCTGGACAATGGAATTAGCAGGACCCTCCTACATAAATGGGACTTAGCATAGCATGAACCTCTAGCACAATGAGACATAGTATATCAGGACCCTCCAAAACAATGAGATTTAGTATCGCAGGATCCTCCTAGAAAATGAGATTTAATATAGCAGGACCGTCTTGGACAATGAGACTTAACATTGCATAATTTAATTTAGATGGATCATCATGAAAAAAGAAGTTGATTTAAACATTTAGAAGCCATATGAAGAATGCATCACAACAAACCTCGAGTCGTACGGAGTCTCGATTCAAAGCTAAGCACCATCTTTATTTTTCACACAAAATTTTCTTTACCAAAAACTGGGAAATTTTTTATGCTACTACTTTTGTTTGTTTTAATTTCAGGGATCCCCTTGTAGAATAAGGTCAATCTACATATCAAGCTCCGGATCTTATCTGGAAAGGAATAAACTTTTAAGATAATTTTCAATTGTCGTAGCAGGAGCTCACTTAAGAACAAGTTCGATTTCCAATCTCAAGTAGTAGAAGCCTACATGGAGAACAAGTTAACCTTCAAGCTCACTCGAGATAAAAATAAACATCTCACAACTTTTGAAGCATGAAGACCCAAGTTAAGATTCAAGAGACGCTACATAGATAGAACCTCGTACCTGTATTTTCATTTAATTTTTTGTCTTTTAATTTCATGTAAAAAAAGGAGCCGCGATGCTCCATCAACTAGGTATGAGTATTTTTTTTGTCTTTTATAGCTAGACATTATAAAAAGGTAAAAACCATTACCAAATTCATTATCCATCAACTAGGTAAAGGTAATTTCGTCCTTACAATGCTCCAATTTGATGAACTTCAAAGACCCACTTCAAATTATTCAAAAGTGAATTTCTTCAATTCTTCAAAAGCTAAGGGAAAACTTTCTCAAGATATTCTTTAGAGTATTTCGTTATAAGATAGATAAAAACTAAATAATAGATTGATACTAAACTAAATGCTCAAAAATGTATATATAGTCACAAAAAATGTGTTGCGAAGAGTCACTCGGTGAACTAAGTCGGGCTCGCTGAACCACTCGGCGAGCAGCCCTTTGGTATCTTCCATCGCTCATTAGCCTTAGTACTCAACATCCTCAACATATGTAACTTTGGGTGAGCTATCTTGGCTTCGCAGAATCACTCGGCGATCCGCCGACTGCTTCTTTCCATCGCCAACTTGGTTCTTTCCTTCAGGGCTTGGCACACTGGAACTTTAGGCGGTCAGGCCACTCGGTGATACGCCGAATGCTCTTGGCGATCCTCAGGCTCGCCCTTCTTCATTTTTTTCTGCCTGGTTTGTTCCTTTTTGCTAGTTAGCGTCCTTGCTTTGTTCCCCAATCCAGATTCTTGAAAATCAAGGATTTAACAACAGTTATTGGCACAAAATAAACATTTGAGGACACTAAATCTTATAAACAAGGCCCTAAATTAGTCCAAATCCAGGACTCGTCAATACCCCTAACTTAAACTTTTGCTTGTCCTCAAGTAAAACTTAAGTTCAGCAGTTCAAAAAGGATGTCTCAAACAGTGCGACAAAAGACTGAATTATGAATGCACACAACAAGACTCAACTTACTCATGCAAGGATCAGTTGTGCACTCAAAGATTCAAAGTGTAACTCACCATTATCAAAGATTCTCAAGTTCACCATACTTTCTTCAAATGCAAGCTCAAGCTCAACAAAGGTACTCAAATGCCCTCACAACAAAGATGATTCCATATTCACATACAATTCTTCAACAATTTATAGTACCGGAATCACATACAACTCTCACACTCACATAGATGAACACATGCATGACTTCACCCATAGGTTTACCCTTATTTTCCAACCAACATTCGTTTCAGCTTGCTCAAGATCAAAAAGGTCTTTTCAAGGCTTGTAATGGGGCTGAGTGTAAAGGTATGTTCATTTAGGCTCAGTGGCTACTACCCTCATGAAATGTGGTTTGCACATCAATTTTCTTCCTATTTTTACTCATGCTCAAAATTCACCCCATTATTCAACTTCAAATTTCCGGACACCCCATTTATTTTGCAACTTTGAAAACTTTATACCACAACTTCTTCATTCTTTTTCTTTTTCTTTCTCTTTTTTTATATGGAGGGGTTCCATCTTTTTCAAGGTCATGACTCAAAAAGGGAATTCTTCACATATCTTGATTTACCTTCTCTTTTCACAACACTCCCAACTTAGGCTTTTGGCCTAAGTTGGCTATTCGAACAAACCACACTTCATGAGAGTTATGGGTGAATGGATTAAGAGGGGTCTTAATTGCTCAATTTTCTTACAAGAAAAGGATATGGCTCAAAGGGGTTTCAAGCAAGGTTCACACATCTCATAAGGTTGGCCACAAAAGAGGTATATTGTCAAATTGTTTACTCTTCAAAATTGTTGCCTAAGATCATTTCAATAGCTTTCATCACTTAGTCAACCGGACCAACGGGGCAAATTCTAGTTGTCATCACATAAGGCTCACAGTAAGCTCATCACACAAGGCATTGGCACTACTTATAAATAAGACTCCACACTTTAGCTAGTGTGCAGTGTTTATCAGAAGAGACTCATTCGATAATCGGCTAGTCATAACGAGATGCAAAAAGTTCACATATTGTCTATGCAACTTTATTTGACCTCATCATAGCCGTGCATTCATTTTTGTTTTATTAAGAGCACTATCCAAGTCATCGATATTGATCATGACCGATACTCAAATTTGCACAAGAACAACCATATTTAAACACAACAAGAGTGGAAAATTTTTAGATGGGTCAAAAACCATTTTCATTCATATAATGAGCCATAAGCTCAAACATCCACAAGATAGAAACCAAATCATAGTTTAAAACACAAAACCCAATATATAGATAAAAGATAGTCACAAGAGGTAGCTATGGAAATACCTCTCCCCACCACGAACAAAAGTGCAGTTGTCCTCGAATGCAACAAAATAATAAAAAGTCAATAAAAATGACAGAGAGGGAGGTAAAGAAAGGTCATGTCTACACAGTCGCTCCAACTGTCGGGGCATCAATGCCCGGGGTCACATCAGAACTAGCTCCACCAGCTCCTACCATGGGTGTATCTGCTAATGAAATTTGCACGCCTGAATCCACCATAGACTCCTCAACCTTACTAAGGCCCTCATATGTGGTCTCCTCTAGGAGACCGAGCTGTTTCTCATCCATCTCTACCTCAGACTAAGCAGCAGTCACCTCCTCAACTAGAACCTCATCTTCGGTGGTAGACGGAGGCACATCGTCATCAGTTGGCATGTCGGGGATCTCCACAGTCCCAAAAATCATGGACATATCTATGGACTTCAGTTGGTCCACGTCTTTCCTCAACTCAGTAATTGCGGCCTTTAAGGCCGTCACCTCATTAGTGGCCCCCTGGCCTCACTCACTCACCGTTATCCTTGCCACACGGGGATAAATAGACACACTAAGGGGTGTCACAACAGCACTAAGGTCCCTCTCAATCATCCCAGGGACTATGGCCTAAAGCCTGGAGGCACGCCTATCAGCAGAATGGGCTAGTTGTCCCATCCGTAGTATCACATCCTGTGTGAGTAGAGGCCAGGAAGAAGCAACACCAGCACCAAACATAGGGGGAAATGGAGTGGTATAAGAGCTCAGAGTCAAGGAAGGAGCAACACTAAAGATACCTGAAGGCCCAGGGGACGGAGTAGGTAATACTTCCTCTACAGGTAAAGTCTCAATGTTCACAACCGGGGAAGAATCCACCAGGGCTTCCTTCTTCTCAGCTTCATCCTTCAAGTACTCGGCCTCAATGCACCGAATATTGGTAGAGGAGGTGGGAATCACTTCCACGTCTTTCTTCTCATCGCGGGGCACTCGGGCTCATCTGCACAGTTTGCTGATCAACACCAGGAACGAAAGTGATGTCTGACGCTGCCTAGCCCTCATAGCCATTTCTTGGCCAATGATCATACCCAAATTTATACTCACACCATCAATGATGCAACCAAGACAAGCTTCTTTCGTGTGGTGGAGAATAGATCCATTCTGGGACGGCATGATGGTGCTGCTAATAAAGCCAAACTAGTACCTTGCTGCTACGTTGAGGTGCTTCTTTTCTATGGGTGCTCCAGCCTCGATCCACCTAGGAGTACCGTCAGATAATATAGAGGCTAACCACTTTTTCAAAGTCTCCAATGACTTTCTCTTGATCATGTATTAATAGTCATCTGAAATGTTACTGGTGCACTCCAAAACTGCTTTGATGTCATCACTATCACACTTAACCTTCTTGCCCCTGACGACCACGTAATCTACTGGCTTGAATGTGGCAGGCTTCCTCTTCCCTTGTGGTACTAGAGCTCCGTATGTAGTGTAAAACTCCCTCACCCAATTAGGAATGTAAGGGCCATGAGGTTTTGTGAATATCTGGAACTTGTTGGACTTCAAACAACTCCAGATCTCTAGGTATATGTCATCACTCCATCAATAGATAGCTTTTTCTCTTCAATGATGGTCCTTAATCCATCAACTTTCATTTTATTCATAGACCGGGGAGGAGGACCCTGTGCAGGTTGTGCTGGGACCACAAGCTGGTTTGAAAAGGAGGAGGAGCATTGGCATGGGGTGCCCTGATCCTGGATGGATCATTCAACTTTTTGGAGTGCATTTCAGCACTCTGGGCTATCACTAGTTGATCATCCTCAGGCTAAAAAATGGCAGTCTGAGAGTCCTGGTGCTCACCCTCATTCTCAGAAGTGGTGAGATGAGTGGCGTATACTCTTTCTCTGTTGGAGCTGACCTCTGGTGATTTAGGAGAAGGTGCATTTCCTTTGCCTTTACCCTTACCACCTATGGTAGGAACTTTTGCGGCCTTAGCTTTGGATACAGCTGCATCCTCATTGATCGTGATTCCCTTTTCCCTATTGTAGGGTGGCATGTCTCGACCTGCTACTTTTGGTCTAGCCATATCTGTAAAACACAGCGGAAATAGTTAGAAACGGTTCAAGAAAAGTTGCAAAAATACTCGTTGAATCACTTCGACAATCCAGATCGGACTCACCCAAAGGATTGGACTAAAAATTTCCCAAAAAAATGGCATGTCGGCAATGTGAAGGGCCTTTCGGTGAACTCAAATTAGCTCGCCGAAAGTTATAATATGTTTTAGGGGTTAGGGACGTAGAAAGGGCGATCAAGAGAGACTTTCGACAAGTCACCGAGGGAAGTCAGCGAGCTCAGGCTTCTCCCAAAAAGATACAGAACCAAACTCAACCAATAGATGAAATTAAAGGCGATATAGGGGAATTTCGATGAACTGCCGAATGGTTCGACGAGCTTGACCCAGCTCGCCAAACTGCCCAACGTGCCCATTTGCAACCTCGACTCCCAAAATCAAACCCGTAGCCCCCGGAAACAAAATCAAACAACATACCAACTCAATTAAGCCTACACCCATATGACCCATGCCACCGGGGTACTCAGACTTCCCCCGGTTTGGCCAAAATTAGCCATTTGATGACTTTAGCCCTTAAGAATGATGTCAAATGCTCCATCATTGGGAAAAACATGTCATATAGTACAATTTGGGTTACTCAGACTTCACCCGACTAGACCCAACAACAATTTAACACAACCCACAAATTTATGATCAATTTAAAAGCATAAAATTTGGGAAATCACATTTTAAGCAATTAAGGCACCATATCAAAACTAAAATAGGCAAACTAGCACATGAAACATGATTTCAGAGAGACCCATCACACATCAATAAGAATTAAACAATTGAAATTGAGTTCAACCGCTAATTATGAGTTTGGGGTTTGGAAAACCAACCTTTTATGCAGAAATATAAATTTGTAATGCTAGGCGGTAAAGAATTCCACTCCGAACACAAGATCAACAACCAAAGAGTGATAAAAGGTAAGAATATTGAAAATCTAAAGAGCGGATATGATTGTATGAAGTTAAAAGTGAGGGAATATGAAAAAGATTGAAAGTTTAAACCTTTGGCCTTTTAAAAACCATCCAGTTCACGGCTCTTTGGCGATATTAGTTTATCTCGCCGAACCACTCGGCGACACGCCGAGTGGTTACTTACCTCGTCGAGTTTTACAAGACCTCCAGGTAATTTTGGGGGTCCGAACGACGGATAAAGTCGAGCTCGCTGACCTGTTCAGTTAATCACCGACTCATCCATAGGCCCGTCGAGTTTTACAAACTCCATCCTTGTAATTTCTTGAATCCAACGACGGTCTAACTCGGGCTCGCTGACCCCTTCGGTGAGTCGCCAACTGGACTCTTAGCTCGCCGACCTGCATTATTCAACCACATTCCACACTTTAACCTGCATAATCAACACACGTTATTCTAAAAACAAAAATAAAACAATAAAACTTGGGTTGCCTCCCAAGAAGCGCCTTAGTTAACGTCGTGGAATGACACAAGTACCCACTCAAACTTCATTCTTGGAGTTTGCCATAGTATCACTAGGAAACCCCCCTTGTTGTCTTCGGATAAGATGCGAATAAATCTGACTTATTTGGGTCTCCAACTGCTTGATAGAGACGGAATGAGAAGTCACCATCTGGTTGAGAGTTGACACATCTTCCTTCATTTATCTCAACACTTTGTCAGATCCTTCAACCTTGTTGAGAATACGTGAGAGCATATCCTCAGTCTGGACACCCTCAGATTCTTTGGACTTTTGACGCTCGTGGGGAGGAACATACCTATCATTCTCCCCTTCTCTTTCCTTCCAAGTGGCATTTCGATCACACCACTCTCTATCATAGTCTCTCTAGCCCTCATCCCTGTTCCAACCTTGGTTACCACCCGGCCTTGGGTATTTAGCACGATAACCTCCTCCTTGGTTGGCTAGGAAGTTCACTTCCTCATTGTACAATGCTTCAAATTTGGCCTCTTCGGGGTTCACACCACCAACACTAGCAGCATTAACAATTCTAGTACCAGTACCCATGATGTTCTTGGCCAAGATATCCAGCACCCTTAACTAGAAAGGCTGCACTCAAACTGGTATAACTCCTTGATTCAAACTCGGAATTTAGCAAACTCGGTTGCATTGGAAAGAGGAATCAAAGACCTTTGATTTGATACCTCATGGGCCACCCAACTCTTTCTGTGCCGAAAGTTATGATCGTTTGAAGTTTACACAAAACTAAAAATTGAAGTTTAACTTGTCCGAATCTCTAGTTGACTTTTTGAAGTACCAGATCTTACAAGGTGGAGTGTATTTTGTGTTGCTCTTGTTTTTTCTTTTTCGTGAGTATGCTTTTATTTTTTTGCTTTTTTCTCATGTAAAAATGGTGTAGTAGTATATGTGTGGGGTGATATTGTGTGGTTGTGTTTTATGTGTTAAATATGTGTTGGGTTTTTGTTAGAAATGGGGTGTTGTGGTCAGTGTGTGTTGAGAGTGCAATGGGGAGTGGGGTCTTTAAGTTAGTGGGGTGCTTTGGATATCAATATTATTTTAAATAATATAATATAACATATGAATATTATTAACTATTGTTTGAACCAAAAAACAAATTAAATAGCTAATAATAAAATATAATTAAGAAACACTAGCTTATTTGTTAACTTAGATTTAAAAGAAACATATAATTTTTTATAAAATTTATTTTCTCTAAAAACAAAACTTACACTAATAATGCAACTCTATTTTTGTAGTTTTCAAATATTTAAAATAAACTTAATAAGATATTCAAAAATATTTAATTCAAATTTATTTAAAAAATATTTAAGTAGTAAAAATGGTATAAACCATCAACTTCGGTAAAAAATTATGTGTCTATGGTTTTCCCCTCTTTGATTGAAAATACGAAAAGTTTACAGATAAAAAAGTGGACAACATGACAAGTTTTGACTGATGAGTGCTGGATTTGGACTCTATTAGGACCTTGTTTATATATTTAGTGTCCTCGAATGCTTATTTTGTGCAAATAACTGATGTTAAATCGTTGATTTTCAGGAATATGGATTGAGGAACAAAGAAAGGACGCTAACATGTAAAAAGGAACACACCAAGCTAAAAATAATGAAGAAGGGCGAGCCTGAGGATCGTTAAGAGCATTCAGTGTGTCGCTGAGTGTCTCATCAGACCACCTAAAGTTCTAGTGTGCCAAGCCCTGAAGGAAAGAACCAAGTTGGCGATGGAAAGGAACAGTAGACGGATCACCGAGTGATTCCACGAAGTCAAGATAGCTCGCCCAAAGTTACATTCCTTGAGAATGCTGAGTTCTAAGGCAAATGGGCGATGGAAGATACCAAAGTGTGGCTCACCGAGTGGTTCGGCGAGCCCGACTTACTTCGCCGAGTGACTCTTCGCAACACATTTTTGAGCATTTAGTTTAGCATCATTCTATTATTAAGTTTTTATCTATCTTCAAATGAAATACTCTAAAGAATATCTTGAGACAGTTTTCTCTAATTTTTCCCTTAGCTTTGAAGAATTGAAGAAATTCACTTTTGAGAAATTGAAAGTGGGTCTTTGAAGTTCATTAAATTGGGGCATTGTAAGGACGAAATTACTCTTAGCCAATTGAATGATAATCAATTTGGTTATGGTTTTTACCTTTTTATAATGTCTAGCTAAAACCCCAATTCTTGGTGTGTGATTATGGGCTGATTTAGCTTGTGGGTATTGCTAATTGTTAGTTTAAATACTATTTAGAAGTGAGTGTAATCATAATTATGGTTTAATTTAAGAATTGTAGTTGCAAATGCAGTTCTATGTTTGTGTTCTTTGCTTGCTCGAGAGAGAGGTTTTAGAACTAAAATTATTGATTGATGTTTGTGGGTATTGCGTTGACCTGGGTTCACCTCGAGAGAGTGAATCACAAACCCAATCCCACACATTCAGCTCGAGAGAGTGAATAAATTAAGGTGTGGCCTGCTCTTATTTTGCATGCTTGTTGATGTTCGAGAGAAATCATTTGATTCGGGGTAAATTATTCGAGAGAAAATTTACCTCCACTATAGCCTAGCCTACTCACTAATATCTACCTTTTTACTAATAGTTGCAATTACCCATATGTCTATACTAACCTATAATCAATCACATCCCAAGAACCCGTCTCATTATTGTTAATTTGTATTGATGTGATTACTGTTTGTAGTTGATCATCAAAACCAAAACCCCCCATTTGACATTCGTGTCACCCCTTAATTTGAATGATGTCTTTATTCGATAATTTTTACTCCTATGAGTGATTTGACCATGTTCATACTTCCCAATTGAATTTGAAACACGTACCGCTCCCTGTAGGATTCGACCCCAACTCATTTTGTTAGGTTATATACTGATTAACGATCGTTGACACGTAGAATTGGATGAAGTGTCTTTGAAACATTATTAATCAAAATGGCATCGCTGCTGGGGAGTGGTGTTCAAATTTCTTTTGGTGAAGTTGAATTTTGTTCTTTTTAGTCATAGTTGAATCTACTTACTTTTAGTTTTGGTTTGTGTGTTGCTGTTTAGAAATAGAGAAAATGAGTGTCAATGGAAGCAATGGCAGCCAAGTGGGCCACCAAGATGACATCGGCAATCTCAATGATGTCAACGAACCGAATGTCAATGACCCAAATCTAGTGGGTGGAGTTGGTGCCATTCTCTTGCCTCCAGCTGAAGGGAACGTTGTGTTCCACATTACAAGTACCATGTTCTAGATCTTACAATTGAAGGGCTTGTTTGGTGGGTTGGCTCATGACGATCCCCATGAGCATATAAGGAACTTTGTTGATGTTTGCGGACCATTCTACTTTAAGAACATATCTCAAGAATCGGTCCAGCTAAGGTTGTTTCCATTTTCCCTAATGGGAGAAACGTGTAAGTGGTTGGCTGAGTTGCCAAGAGATTCTATCACTTCATGGATAGAACTCATTAATGCATTTCAAGTGCGATTCTTTCCCCCTTTGAAGATGATGACTCTTTGGGACAACATCCAAAGCTTCAAGCATCTGAAGGGTGAGCCAATCCATGAGACTTGGCTAAGATTTTAAGAAATTGGTGCTGCAATACCCAACTCATGGATTTCCCGACAATGTTTTGCTGCAATACTTTTGCAGAAGCCTTGATTCGGTGAACAAGGTAATGGTTGATCAAATTTTCCTTGGAGGTTTAATGCAACAACCTTACATAATAGCAGCCCAACTCTTGGATGGTATGACCAAAATTAACCGGGTATGGTACACCCGTATTTATTCCTAAATGCTTAGGGTTTAGAGAAGGGTTTCAAGAGAAGAGAAAGAAGAAGGTTTCAAGTGTGCATTCGAGGTTTGAGGATTATCGCCAAAAACATAGTTCTTTTGAGGTATCAAAGCATTTATAGTGTTGAGTTTGTTCGTCCACACGCCAATCATGTATGTTTTATCCATGAATTCGTTCTTGAAGTTGATTGATTGAGTTCTTGATAAGTTCTTGAGTTTTAACCCCATTTTTTAACAATAGAGGTTTTTGAGTTCTTGAGGTGATGGTCTTGCGATTGAGTGTTGTTGTTGACGGATTTTGGGTGTGATTTTGTTGATTTTTTGTTGGGTTTATGAATCCAAATGAGTTGGGAGGAAAACCATTTTATTCTATATGAGTTAGGCCTTGAATTGGAGCAAGAAAAATCATCAAAAATATGGCAGGGGCATGGGGCGACACGCCACCATAGTGCCAGGACTATTGCCCAGTAGTTTGGGGCCTGGCACGGTGCACCACTTAATGCGTCCCAAACACTGGTCCGGAGTTTTGGGGCCTGCTCCCCGCGTCACCTAGTGTGCCAGGGTCATAAGGTCCCTTACCCTTCTGTCATTCTTTCCGTGTGTTTTCCCTCGAATCGTACCTATGTTCTCTCTTGGATATCCACACTTAAAATTTTCATCAATCCTTGAGAGATCACGCATAGCCTAAACGCATCTCTTAATTTACATTTAAAAATTAAAGTAAAGTTAATAGGAATTTCAAGAGGTCCTTTTGAGTCAAAGTTGAGAACCCTTTTGCAATTAACTAAACCTTTGAACTAAGTCTTGAGTAAACAAGTATGAGGATGAGGAGAGTTGAGTTTCATGTTTAAAAATGAGTATAAGGGAGCTATGTATTCCCAAATATGCAATACTTTTACATTTAAAAGAGAAAAAGACCGATTTGTAAATGAGTTTACAAGTTTCAAAGTATTACCTCTTTTAAGAGGATCTTTGAGTAATTATCTCAAATTGAGGAAGATTATGTTTTTAAATATTTGAGTGTGGGTTATGTATATTATTGAGAGTAATATTGAGTACCGATATGGGAATGAGTTCACACAACTCAAAATCCTCATAAACCATGTATGCCAACATGGGTAAAGGATCATACTTTTTAGATTATTCCTTATTGCTTTCAAGCATATCTTAGTTGAGGTGTTCTATACCCCGACAAGGTATAGGACAATTTTGAAAGTGTGGGCGAGACGTTGTATCTTCATGTAGCTCATAGTGATGGTTGTCGGTTAGAGAATCTCTCAAATAAAAGTAAAGATGTATAATTTTGTATTTTATACATATTGAATTGATATATAATAATTCAAAATGCTTTATACTGCATCTTATTATCATTGTATTCATATTGATTGAGCTGAGTTGAGTTGAGGTGAGTATGTCATCCCTTTCTATAAGTTCAACTATATATATATATATATATATATATATATATATATATATATCATTGTGTTTTCAGTTTTCCCCTTACATTGATCGTACATTCAATGCACTAACATCATTCGACCTGCATTATTTTATGATGCAGATACAGGTGTTCAAGGTCATCAACCAGTGCTTCATTGATCCCATCACATTCTAGCTAGCTTTGGTGAGCCTCTTTGACTGGAGGGCTTTACATTATGGCTTTGTATTGTTATGAAGTCGTGGATGTATCTATCATAGTTACTAGAGGCTTCATAGATAATAGTAGTATGAATAGTCTTTCATTGTTCCTTGTTGATGTTTTAAAGACTTTGAGTTGAACATTTATGTCTATTAAGTATTTTGAACAGTTTTGAGTTAAACTATTGTAGTAATTAATTCTTATAACTTAATACATGATTTGAGTTTCTATGTTGTTGAGCGAGTCTTCCGCTGAGTAATGAGCCAGACCAAGGGTTTGCTTGGAGACTAGAAATGATTCTCGAGTGCTAGCCACGCCCAGGGTGTAGACTCGAGGAGTGACACACCTCACCTGCACTCATACCAAAAACTTTTTCCTACCTGCACTCATACCAAAAACCTTTTCGTCTACCTACACTCATACCAAAAACTTTTTCCTTCCAACATACTCAATCGCATAAAAACAAAAGGAAAAAGGAAACGAAAAGTTTGAGTTTGAGGTTTGCTTTCGTGGTTCTGAGTTTGTGGTTCTTATTATGGTCTTTTCTTTGAAAATTTATTTTCATGAAAGGTAATACCTAATCTTCATTATATGCTTCATTGTACAGTTTGATTTCACAATTGTATAAGACATGATTTCAATGTTATAAAGTTGTACTCTATTATTCAACACATATACTTGGCCTTATCAAACACAATATCATTGACATAAACTCTCTTCTGGTTAAAGTATACTTTAACTCATCCATACTAGTAGATCTTACTTGACCTTCTATCACGAAACCTACAAAAACCCATAAGTTCTTAGTCTACCCATAAGGGAAAACTCTTCGTTAATAACTTACTAGGTGCATAACTGCAACAATATAATTTACCTTATCAGTATCCCCCTTTCTTATATTACTAACCTCTACATGCATTCTTCTAACTCTAGCACTTTTACTAGTGTTGCTTATAACAATGTAACTCATACTATCTTTTTGGCTGAAAATACTACCCAAGCTCTAGAACATACTCTCCTCCTAAAGGGTATCACCTAAAACAAGACTTAGAGAAGAGAGACTGCGAGTGCCTCTCGCTTTTAGCTTTTATGCATGATTCATATGAGTAAGCGTAAATTCTTTCAAATCTAAACACTTAAAGCTCACTCACGGGTTTCTCTCAAACCTCTCTACAGTCACATGACATTCTCAAGACTTTTGCTGAGAATAAGGCATCGATGAGGATTTGGGCTTTGCTTTTCAACTACCTTGAGTATGAGGGGTAGTCTAATGGATCTAAGAAACACATGAATTTGAATAATTTCCTTATGAAACAGTTCTATTACACGATTTAGAGTATGAAATAAGGGAAAATTCTCTTAAATGTATGAAGTCCCTCATTTATAAAAGTGGGGACCTCACAACCATAAATAAGATTTTACTAACATGACTTCAGACACACCCTAGAACACTTGATCGTGGCTCTAATACCAAGTTTGTCACGATCGGAGCCTACACCTTGGACGTGGCCAGCACTCGAGAGCCATTGTTGGTTCCCAAGAGAATCCTCATCATGGCTGACTAAAATGGGAAAATTAACTCAAGCTATAATAGGCTTAAAATAGAATTAAATCTATTACACTCAAATACTCAACACATAAAGTCTGGAAAATGCTCAATAGAAATACTTATAGTATGTAAAATAACTCAAAAGAGAGTAAATATTGAGTGACACCATAACTCTTTCTATCTATGAAGCCTCTACTATTAAAGAAGGATATTGGGACAAGACCCACGACATCTCAAAACTACTAATTTGAAAGTAAATTTGAAGTCCTCCAAAATACAAGGAAGCTCACCAAAAGTTTTCTTGAGTGTACAATGATCTCAAGGAGGCACCTGTTGATGATTCTAAACACCTGTATCTGCATCATAAAAAGATGAAGCTTGAATGACATCAATACATTGAATGTACAATTATGTAATATAGCCAAAGAGAAATAAGTGAATGAAAGGACTACAAAAAATAAAATATACTAAAGGTTGATGTAAAGATATAAAGGATTTAAATCATTTAAAAATTTATGAAATACTTACTCATCTCTGAACTCAACATAATAAGTAATTTATTTAAAATACACTTTAACTCTATTGGGAGATTCTCTAATTGGCAATCATCATTATGAGCTACGTGATGATACAACGTCTTGTCCACACTACCAAAACTGCCCTATATCGTGCCTGGATATAGAACATCTCAACTAAGTGGATCCACTAAGCTATACACAAAGACACTAAAAATTCATCTAAAAAGTATAATCCTGTACCTATGTTGACAAGACATGGCGTATGGGGTTCTGAGTTGTCTGAACTCTCCCCTATGTTTGTGCTCAATACTACTCCCAATAATATATATTCTTTCTCAAATGTATTAAAACATACTATTTCTCTGGTTTGAGATAATTTCACAAATTATCCTCTTAAAAGAGGTAACTACTCTGAAATATCTCTAAAACTCATTGCTCATTTAGAAAACAAGGTTTCTCTTTGCTCAATATAAAAATACATTTTGGGTTGAGATAATTAATTAAAAGTGACCTCTTTAAGAGGTAATTGCTCTGTACTCAATCTTTGTGAAAGCTCTTATAATTTTTTCAATATTTTTTCTTTCTTCACGTATAAATTAAACATTTGAGAAATACTTTACTCCCTTATACCCTTTCTTGAATCTTGGTTAAGCTCTTCTCAAACTCTTCTTTACTTTCTCAAAACTCAGTTTAAACAATAATGTTTTTTCTTAAAAGATTCTCAATAAATACTCAAAAATAGGGCTCATACTGAAAAATAGACATGAATAATCATATCAAGAATCTCTGTGCAAGATATAACGATTCAATAATAAGGAAACAAAATTCAATAAACAGAACTCAAGAACTCAGAACTCAATATAAGCTAATCTAAAAAATACTCAAATCTAGTGATAAAACCCTAGATTACTATTTCACTAATATGAAAGTAGATGTAGGGCATGAGAACGAACTAGTCCAACGCTATGATAGCCTTACATACTTGGAAGAACGCAGTTCTTGGTGAAATTTATGAAACTCGTAAAATGCTTGAAACCCTAGCTTTTCTCCTCTTGGAACCTAGGTCTCAGGACTTGAAGTGTTAATGAACATAAAAAAACTAATTAAGTTTTTCTAAGCTCTTAATTATGTGTAAAACGTCGTGGTTTAGGCTCTGAATAGAAGTTAAAATGATGTATTTTAAGTACCAAACACATAAGGGAAAACCAAAACGACCCCAACTTAAAAAACTGACAGTGGGCCCTTCAAGGAAGGCTTCAGGGACCGTTTGAGGTTTCATGGTGTGAAACTCTTCATGGGAAATATAGCTGTCAATGAACCTTCGTCTGTTGACAAGGCTTCACTAAAACGGGCGCAACTTTTTACTCCATAGTCAAAAAGAGGTAAACTTGGTGGCGTTGGAAAAAGGAATCAAAGACCTTTAAATTTATAGGTCATGGGACACCTAATTAATTATATTCTTAGATGTATGATTTTTTGAAGTTGACTCAAAACTTAAAAGTTGATGGGTAACTTGTATGGACCCCTAAACGGACCGTACAAGTCACCACGGGCTGTCTAGGGTTCCTTCTTGTCTACCCCAACCTTGGACACCTTGGAAGGTTGGCCACCTTGACCTAATCAGGTCGTGGAACCCTACACATACCATTTATGTCATGCCCTGATGCTACCCTCTTGACGTAAACACAAGACCTAGGATCACGAGTGACCCTAAGCTAACCTTGAGTAGGCATATCATAAGCATACTTAAACAACTGAACAAAAGATACGGTGCGAAAGCTTAAAACATGAGATAAACTACATGATGGAGAAATACCCAATCTATGTCTGAATATATAAATACTGAAAAATAATATATAATACTGAACTATAACTCAAAATCTAAAGCTGAATCTGTCTATGTCTGAAATAATCCTCTAACTAACTAGAGATGTTGGGACACGCCCCTAGCTAACTCTAGCAAAACTGAAACTAAAATGAAAGAATGAATGTAAAAGAACATGTCTATCGTCCTCGAAGAGTAAGGACTCACCACTGAGGCTGCTAAACTAGAGATCGGGAGATAATCTATGCATAATCTAGATGCTGAGTACCTGAACCTACATCATGAAAGGATGTAGCGGAGAGTAGGCGTCATTACTTGTAATGTACTGAGCATGCAAGATAGGATAAAGCTGAACAAACATATAACTGAACAAAGCATACTACGCAATGATATAATCTGAACATGATGGATATACTGCATATGAACTAAACTGGATGCAATGACCAGGTACATAACATGTTGAAGCTGAATATTGAAATATAAATGGGAAACTAGTCAAATTCACTAGAGTTTTACTGTGGGAGCTACTAATAATCGGCATAAAACCACGTGATCTAAACGTGGAGTTTGATGTATACACCCCATCGAGAGGACCGAATATACCTTGCCAAGGGTATAGAGGCATGACTAGTGTGATCACTAAATGTAATGCCCACAGAAGGGACTTATAAACCTACGAGGCATGTAGTTCTAGGACTATACGGGTACGCTGAACCCTAGTCCACTCATTGTTAAGTCTACTCCCAATTATAATGTGTATAAACAACATTATGACTCAAATACTAAAATGCTGAATAGCTCAAAATACTAACATGCAAAGTCTGGGAATGCAACAATTATATACTGATAATGTGACATTCAAAATCTGAGGAATAAATATATGTTTATCTGACCTACCTAGTGTAATTCATGAACTAAATGAATCTACACAACTAGGATTCTGAATTTCATGCAGGGAACTAAACAACAATGTTACAACAACATGATAATCTGATTTGGAATATTCTAACAGCTAAATCACAACATTTTTATAAAGTTCAAGAAACCCTAGGTCTAAACAATGCATAGGGAATCAAGATTCTGACTGAATTCTAAGGACCTAGTGGATGAAAGGGACCCACTAGTGAAATCCCATATACCCGATAACGAATTCACAGAGAAATGTTTTGATTTTGGGGATGGAACTGATGAAAACATGTTGTGTTCTTGGAGAGGGGTTTGGTCGACTATTTCCCCTCTTTTGCTCTGAGTTTGCTAAATTTTGGTGAATGAATCGCTTAGTGTAAATTCTGATTTAGTTACTAGGCTTAAACTAACCAAAACTATGTAGTTAAGGGGTTAAACGATGTAGTTTAGGTGTCCAACACATAGGCCAAAAGACCTAAACGACACCAACTTAAAAGCTGTCGGGACCAATGACGGCCAAACCGATGGACCGTGGACTGACCGACGGTCCGTCCAGGAAGTCCATCATTTTTCTTCAGAGGACTATTAGGTGGGGGTGTGAACCATGGACCTGGCGTAGTTCTGGACTTAACTGGATTTTTCTGGTGTTTTGGGAAGGGAGTTGAGGTAGCCAACCACGGACCCCACCTATGGTCCGTGCGTCTACCTACAGACCGTAGGTGGCACCCATTGGTGGAGCCTACAACTTCTGTAAAGTCTGCTGGTTGGTGTTTCTAGGATACGGGGTGTTACAATTGAGTGTTTCGTGAAGGGTCCATCGTCCATTTTGGGTTCGTGGACTTGTTCGTTGGTCATCTTTAGCCTTTCTCAAAGTTCGAGGTGTTACATAAATGATTCAAATTTATAAAAGCAGAGTTGCAAGCTGGTGTAGAATGATTCGGGTCTTAACTTAGAAATTTTTGGGGTGTTAAATTTTTTTTCCATAGGAGTTTTGCAGAGACGTTTGACAGGTATGAGGGTTTCATAATTAAAGGGAAATATACAAAGGGTTGGATGTGGGGGTGGAAACGGGGGTGGGGGACTTGAAAAGTAAATTTGCACACTTGGTGTAACACTGTAATAATTTCTAAACTAAGGCCTTAAATCATTCTTAATTTGAGAAAAAAGTCGTCCTTAGCGGAAGACTTACTCAAGCCTTTTTAATTTTAAATAACTGAAGGGAGAACATTAAATCAAGTATTGTTTAACTATATGAATAATGAATGTAAACAGTAACATTTTAGTATTATTTTTGAAGATAAATACCAAGAGACTCTCTAATATTATCTATTTATGAAGCCTTTATTTTCTACCATAGGCATCACGAAATACCAATGACAACCTTAAATAAAACTACAAAAGCAAATAGATGACTGGAGTTCTCCAAAAGCAAGGAGCCCTTACCAAATCTAGTAAGAAAATGGGTGATATCAATGATGCACCTGTTAATGATCTTGAACATCTGCATCTGCATTTGCATCATAGGCTGATGCACATTGAATGACATTAGTACATTGAATGTACGAGTAAGTAATAAGGCTGGGTGAAACAATAACTAGACTAAAAGACTGAATAAAAAGAAATAATAGCAAATACTGAACTAATCTGGAATATATATAAATACTTTTTACTTTACTAGGGAGTTTCTCTAACCAAAAACTATCAATATGAGCCTCATGATGATACAACGTCTTACCCACATTTCTAGAGCCTTTCTATAACTTATCATAGTATAGAACGCAACTAAACTAATGGATCCACTAAAAATTCATCTTGAGGCAAGTGAGGGGTCGCCTGTCTTGTGGTACGATCCTATCTACGCAGGCTACGATTTTATGGGATTTGAGTTGTCTAAACTCTTACCCCATATCATTGTTCAATAATACTCCTAAAATAATATACTTGTATCATATGCTCATAATTTGAGAAACTATCTTTCTATCTGAATATAGGCTGAGACTAAGTTAAAATATGTGAGTCAAAGATCAAATATTTCTAAAATATATCTTCAAAGTCATGTATATAACTTAAATCATGAGAAAGTTTTCTAACTTGCATAGCTCATAAGTATTCAACATTAATTATCATAATAGCATAAAGACTCTAAAATCATACATCAAAATATAACCCTAATGAAATCATAATAATGTCGTGTCAATAACTCACAAGAATAAAATTCTAAACCCTTACAAAGTGTAAAAAGGAGCTACATAGGTCAAGAATCTTTAATCATGAATAAATTAATTTAAACAAATTGTGCAATTATGGTCAAAATTATGGATGGATTCGAAAGTGGGTTTGATAACCCTAACTATGAAATTTAGTTCATGAACATTGATAAATCTTGGATATGAGGATGAAAGGAATTCCTCAGTCTTATATACCTAAATCACTACAATTACCGAAGAAAAGTATGATCCTGGAAGAAAAAGACCTAGAAAACTTCTGTTGAACATTCAAGATGAGTTCTTATGGAGCTTTCTTGAAAAATCAAATAATTTCGTGAGTAGGAGTTATTAATTTTCGTTAAGATGAAGAATTATAAAGTTTTATGGTCAAATCTTACCTTGGATGATGGATGAACCTTGAAGGAAGTTAGTTTCTTGAAAGCTTTTATTTCTAGGGTAAATTTGTGAACTAGGAAGGATAACTATGTTGCAGGAGGGTCATTAAAGTCCTCCGATGCCTGCACGACCGTGCGGATAACACCTTAGGAACACAACCAACTGCGTAGGAAAGCAGTAGCTTCTGCCTCGTTGTGCGCCCCTACGGAAAAATGCCTCGACCGCGCGGCTGGCATGTGGCAAGATAGTGTCCAGTAAGATGGTGGCTTTAGAAAGAAGGCTCATAGCCCTTTAATTTGATAGGTTACCGTCCACGTACTTCTTTATATACTAAAATATATGGTCATTTGTAGTTGACATTTGTGTGAACTAATGAAAAATATTTAGCTGGTAGAAAA
Source organism: Solanum chiquidenum (assembly GCA_029582725.1). NCBI lineage: Eukaryota > Viridiplantae > Streptophyta > Magnoliopsida > Solanales > Solanaceae > Solanum > Solanum chiquidenum. The sequence goes on from JAJOOS010015111.1 coordinate 43,759, forward strand.
ACTTTGAACTTGAATTAGTGTTAGAGGTCCCTGATGACCCTAAATCACTTAAGATACCCTTGGTACACTTGGTAAAAAACCTTAAAAACACATGAGCCAGTAGTTCATTACCCGATTGAAGCTCATATACTTAAGACAAACTATTTATATTCTAAGAGTAGAGTCGCGAGGTGTTACAATATTTTCCCCTTGGTATCATTCGTCCTCAAATGATGATTAAGCTAGGAAATGCTTAGTAGCATGAATAAAATGCATAGACTAAAATGCACCAAAGAATATTAAAAATTGAAGTGCTCAACACATGAATAGACATTATATCTGATATATGGAAAGGGTCATTACCTTCAACATCAACGTCTAGAAGGAAAAATGGATGAGGGTATCTTGCTTTCATATATTCTTCAGCATCCCATGTACCCTCTTCAACAAACTGGTTCCTCCATAAAGGTTTGACTGATGCAACCTCTTAGGTTCTCAACATGAAAACCTGACGGTCAAATATGTGGACCAGAATCTCCTTATAGGACAAACTATCGTTCAGACAAATATTCTTTGTGGTAACAACAAATGATGAATCACCCAAGTATTTCTAAAGCATGGGTATATGAAATACTGGATGAACAACCACTAATTCTTGTGGTAGCTCCAACTTATACGCTACATTGTCAATCCTAATTGATATATTGTATAGGCCAATATATTGGGGGATTGTGCTTCCCTTTCTAACCAAACATCATAACACCCTCCATGGGTGAAACCATCAAATAAACCCAATTATTCACCTCAAACTCCAAATCTCTCCTTCTAACATATGTGTAGGATTTTTGATGACTTTGTGTCATTTTCAACCTTTCTTTAATAGTCCTCGCCTTCTCCATGGCTTGATGAACCAAGTTTGGCCCTATCAACTCAGCTTCACCAACCTCAAACCAGCCAATAGGAGTTCTACATCTTTGCCCATAAAGGGCCTCATTAGGAGCCATCTGAATACTGGAGTGATAACTATTATTGTAAGCAAACTCTATAAGAGGAAAGTGGTAATCCTAATTTCCTTTGAAATCCATGACACATGCTCTCAGCATGTCCTCTAAGGTCTGAATTGTGCACTCTTCTTGACCATCTGTCTGAGGATGAAAAATAGTACTAAGATTTACCTTTGAACCCAAACCTTTTTTAAATGACTTCCTAATTTGAGCGGTAAATTGTGCACCCCTATCTGAATAGTGGACAAAGTGACTCCATGAAGTCGAACTATCTCACAAATGTATAAATATGCATAATCTTCTATTGAATTTGTACTCTTTACCAGCAAGGAATGGGGTGATTTAGTCATTCGATCTACAATCACCCAAATAGAATCATGTTGTCTGTGAGATCGCGGTAAGCCAATAGTAAAGTCCATATTAATCATCTCCCACATCCATTCTAGAAAAGGTATGTTTTGAGCCACACCACATGGCGTTTGGTGTTCAACCTAGACTTGTTGGTTATTGGGTCATTTAGCAACAAAATCTGCAATACACCTCTTCATACTATTCCACGAATATACTTCTGTCAAGCCATGGTACATTTTTGTTGAACCCTAATGAATCGAATATCGAGAACTATGAGCTTCTACCATTATCCTCTTTCGGAGCTCATCCACCTATGGAACACACAATCTACCTTCATATCTCAAAACACAATCTCCCCCCATTTCAAAAGACATCACTTTCTACTTATGAACATTTGCCTTTATTTCAAGTAAGAGGAGGTCTTTGTCTTGTTTCTCATTCACTTCTGACACTAAGGATGATTCAGCCTGATCATCACAACAACTCCACCTTCACTAGAATCTATCAAACCACGGTCTCCTAAACGTGCAAGTTTGTAAACTTCCTTAGACAATTCTTTCTCGCCTTCCTCAACATGAGCAGTACTTCCCATTGACAATCTTCTCAAAGCATCAACAACGACTTTAGCCTTACCTGGGTGATAGAGAATACTCATGTCGTAATCCATGAGAAACTCTAACCAACTCCTTTGTCTGGGATTAAGCTTCTTCTAACTGAAAATATACTGGAGACTCTTGTGGTCTCTGAAAACATCTACATTGACACCACATAGATAGTGACGCCATATTTTGAGAGTATAACCCACTGCTGCCAACTTGAGACCATGAGTCGTGTAGTTCCTCTCATGAATCTTAACTTGCCTGGAGGCATAGGCTATAACCTTATCATTCTGAATTAATACATAATGAAGCCCCACTCTGAATGCATCATAATACACGATAAAATCCTCTGTACCTTTTGGTAGGGTGAACACTGGAGCAGTTGTTAACCGAGTTTTCAATTCCTGAAAGCTTAGCTCAAGCTTCATACAATTGACACTTAGATATTTTCAGAGTCAATTTAGTCAACAGGGAAAATTGATGAAAACCTCTTGACAAACCTTCTGTAGTAACTAGCCAACCCCAAGAAACTCCTCATATCAGTTGGTGAGGTAGGTTTGGGCTAATTTTGTACTGCCTCAAATCTGTGTCTCTACTTGAATTCCTTTTCCAGATACAATGTGGCTGAAGAGTACCATAGATTCAAGCCAGAACTCAAACTTAGAAAAGTTAGCATATAACTCTCGATCTTTGAGAGTTTACGAACTTTTCTGAGATAACTAACAAAGTCCTCCTCGTTCCTTGAGTAAATCAATATGTCATCAATAAACACGATACAAACATGTCCAGATACATCTTAAATACTCTATTTATAACATCGATAAATATTGGAGGAGCATAAGTCGAACCAAAGATCAAAACAAGGATGTCATAAGGACTGGAACGAGTCTTGAAAGCTGTCTTCAGTATGTTACTTTCTGTCACTCTTAATAGATGATAGCCAGATCTAAGGTCTATCTTAGAGAAACAAGTGACACTCTAGAGTTGGTTGAAAATGTCATCAATTCTCGGAAGGGGATACTTATTCTTTTATGGTGATCTTGTTCAACTGGCGGTTAGCGATACACATCCTAAGGGAACCATCTTTCTTTCTCACGAATAAGACCAGAGCTCCCCCAAGGCGAGACACTTGGTTGGATGAAGCCCTTATAAAGGAGATCTTTCAACTTTTCTTTTAACACTTTTTACGCATCTTGAGCCATTCAATAGGGCAGAATAGAGATACTGAAGAGGTAGTGTCTCAACACTAGAGTCATTAACTCTGACTAAGTTATAGATACACCCCTTGGAGACTAACTTTATATCCTTCAGGTATGAGATGAAACATCCTTTAGGACCTGTTGAATTACTCTTCCATTCTAGGACTGGCTCATTAGGGAACTGAAAGCTAACTACTCAAGTTCTACAATCGACCGTGGCATAACAAACAAAAAGACCGTGCATGCCTAGATTGACATCAAAATGCATCATGCCTAATCCAACTAAGTCATCCATGGTGTCTTTGTGATGAATGGAGATGGTAAAATAACGATAGACTCTTTCTTCTAAAATAGACTCACCAATAGGTGTAGAAACATTGAATGGCTCAAGAAGATTTTCGAGACAAGTTCCAAACCTCATGGCTATGTAAGGAGTTACCAAAGATAAACTCACACCTGGATCAAGTAAGGCATAAATATCAAGAGAAAGGACTTTAAGCATACAAGTGAAAACATCATGTGAGTTCTCTTGGTCTTGGCGACTACCCTTAACATACATACGGTTTGTACCCCTGCCTGTTCCTGAAGTAGCACCCCTTTGGGAAACCCTGATTGCTGGAGATGTTGAAGAAAATTGGGCTCTATTACCCCATTAACTTGCCTCCCCTTTGGGTGTTCTCTGAAAAAGTGACCCATCAGACCACACTTGAAGAGCCATTTATTCCATTACAACACGTCCTAGGTGGGTCCTACCACACTTAGCACAAGGTGTGCTCCAAAACCCTTGTGCCATACTTTTATGAGATGGAAGACCCCGAGCATGGAAATTCCAAGAATTCTTGTTCCGGTGATCATTCTTATTTCTTGGTGGAGGAACAATAGCTGATAGTGGAGAAGCTCCAAATGACCTTTGCTAAAAGGATGACCGATTTTCATTTTCGGTTTTTTATTGACCAGACTCATTGTTTGTTGTCTAGACCCTCTTACTTCAATACTCTTCCCTATCATTCAACTTATCCTCCTCCACCTGTTGCACATGAATAATTATTCTAGCTATGTCCATGTCTCCTATAAACATAGCCACCTTACCTTCCTTATTTGATAAACGGGAGAGTCCCGACATGAACAATCTCATTTTGCTCCTCATATTAGCAACCATCTCTGAATCATATAACTTGGTGAGGTTGTATTCCTACACGCTCATAGACTCCTGCTTCAGGTTAAGGAACTCTCTTACCTTTGCCTCTCTTAGCTCACAAGGAAAGAAGCTTCCCAAGAAGGCATTCTCAAACACAGTCCAACCTAAGGCTGGTGCACCTTCTCCTCTAACCTTTTTTCGCTACTCGTAGCATATCCTAAAAAAACCATTGAGTTAATATGCAGCCAAATCAATACACTCTACATCAGAAACATGCATAACTTCAAACACCTTCTGAAGATCATACATGGTTTTCAGGATTTTCATTGAGCTTTGACCCTGTGAACTGTAGGGGGTTCATCCTAAAGAACTCCTGAATTTTGGAAGTATCTGCCGCTGCCTGACGACCCATTCTTTCTTAACCAACCTTATTTTCTACAACTTGAGTCAGCATCTGAATAATATTTCTGAACTCAACATTAGTGACATCTCCTTGATGGGGTTATACTGCTAGTGCATTGGGAGTTTCTTGACATTGAAGATTAACAGTCCTCCTAGCAGGACATTCTTGAACAACAGTTTATAGAGGCATGATCGGAGAAGATACGTGTAAGCACGAGTTAAAAGAAACTTTTATAGAGTTAAACTCTATATTACGAACGCGAGTATGAAAAAAATCTAGAAAATTCTCATTATCCTATAGCCTCTCTATCATCGATGTGATGTGCTTCACACTGATAAAAAGGGCTGTACTAGACATGACTTAATAGACACCCTAGGACGTTTGAACTCTTTTCTCTAATACCAAGTTTGTCAAGCCTCGATAATACACCTTAGACGTGGCTGGCATTCGAGAACCATTATTTATCCCCAATCGCACCCTTGGCCTGGAGGACTACTTAACGGAAGACTTACTCAAGTATTTTTAGTTTTAAATACCTAAAAAGAGAACATTTAAGTCAAGTACCGTCTGAACTATCTAATTACTGAATGTAAACAGTAGTAGTTTATTAAAATATCTGAAGATAAATACTGAGAGACTCTCTAAAATTGTCTATCTATGAAGCCTTTACTGCCTTATATAGGAATCATAATAGACCCATGAAAACCATAAATAAAACTATTAAAGAAAATAAATGAATGGAATCCTCCAAATGTAAAGAGGCCTCACCAAAGATGGTAAGAAGCTGGGTGATATCAACGATGCACGTGTTGTAGATCTTGAACACCTCTATCTGCATCATAAAATGATGCAGCTGGAATGACATCAATACATTGAATGTACGATTATGTATTAAGGATGAGTGAAACAACAACTGGACTAAAAGACTGAAATATAACTCAGTTGAAGTAAATCATAAACATGATATAAAATCATTTAAACTTGACAAATAAAAGGGATAATGCATAAGTACCCCCCTAGACTATGACCGAAATCCCAGAGACACACCTAAACTTAACAAGGGTCCTATTACCCCCCTAAACTAATTTAAAATGGAATAAATACACCACAAAAGCTGACATGGCATAGAGAGTGTGCACACTCTCTTGAAGGCAAGTGATGAATGCACAAATTGGACACATGTCATTGTTTTATTGGAAACTTTATAATTAGTTAGTACACATATTTATTGACAATAAAACTTATATATATTTAATTATTTTTATTTCTTTCTTTGTAAAATATTTCTTTTCACTTTAAACTTTTTTTCTAATTAATTTATTATTTTTTCACTTTTAATTATTTTAAAAATATTATGTGTATTTTTTAAAAAAAAATAATTTAAAAGTGTCCTTTAATTTTAA